>VZTG01021099.1:533680-564063 GCA_013397845.1 Melanocharis versteri | reverse complement strand
ACATATATATATATATAAATGGTGACAATCAGAACTGAAGATTAAATTAGTGATGAGAAAGATCACTTTCATTTCAATGCTCCTGTTTGACTTGCCTTTAGGATCCTGTGGATAACAAGGTGTACAATGATTTAAAGAAGACAATAGTGTTTGTGAGAGTGGGTGTTGAGATGGCTCTGCTGACCTGTTCCTAACTTGAGGCTTTTTGCTCTTGTAAGGCTTTTAGAGGTGCAGACCCACTTCTAGGCAAGAGAAGCGTGGAGCAGATTCTGGACAGCTCCTCCTCCTTAGATGTCATCAGCATGTACCCCACTGGTACCCTGGGAATGTAGGATGCTTCTCCCCATTCTTCCTAAAGGTGCCCCTCTGTATTTTGCATGTGAAGTTACGAAAATTAAATGGCTTTGTTTTTTCACAGCAGAGATATATGAGAAGCACAACTGAAAGCAACTCTGCCATTTCTTTTGGTCCTTTCTACTAAAGTATTCTTTTCTGGAGATTTTTTCCTGGTATGCCATTTCTAGCATGGGCAGTTCCAGGTAGAAGGGAGCTGTTTTATAACTGTCAGCTTTAGTAACTTTTCCATCAATTTTGCTATACCTTCTGGTAGGTGTATTTTCCACAAATAACACTTCTCTCCTTGTAGGAGAGTTGGCACATCTTTACAGTAGCTCTTGACTTTTTTTGTAATTTCTGCCAAGCCAAATTTCACAGTATATAGGAGTAATAAATTCTGTCTCCTAATAGATGGTTGGAATTGGAATAGATGTTTCAGTTTTAACCCCTACCCTCACCAGCATTAAGAAGTGACTTCTTGCCAATACGAACCACACAGCTACCACAGCTGTTTTCCTACTCAAATAGTGACTAAAGATGAGCATCTCAGACAGCATTAAAAGGACAAATGATAGCCTGTTACAGAAATTACTGCATTCTGCAGCAGCAATGTTCCCTTCTGAGTGACTGGTCCCTAAAGCCGGAGCAATAATTAAATCACTGCAAGATCTATGTATAAGATAGTTCTCATAAATACACTGGTGTTTGCCTGTATGATCGATTTAGCTTTGTCATTGTCATCTCCAGGGACCTGCATTCAGCCACATCCTACTGCTGTTGTGTTCAGCTGAACAGAGATGGAAGTTGGGGAGCATTAAGTGCAGCTGGTCTCCCCCTCCTTCTTCACCCCCTTTGCATTATTCCTACCTTCCCTTAGCCTCTTGAGTGGGCATTTTTGGTAGGAGACAGTGCCTTGTATAGGCACAAAGAAACAACAAATGTATACAACCACTGCAGTTGGAAAGATACGTCTATGTTCTCAGTATGCTAAAATTTGATCATTTTTGTATCCATAGTCTGTATTGGCTTCCTACACACTTCCTCTGTCCTAATGCACAGTTGTACACACACACACACACATGCATCTAAATGCTTCCCAGCATCAGATCCTCATCCTGCTCTGCAGAGAGGACATCTCCTGTGAATATTCTCCTGGCTGGTTTTGCTCCAGGGTGTAGGTTTCCCACTCATTCACAGCCTTCTCTGCCTGCAGTAGCTTTTCACCCCCACGTCACAATCCTGTGCTGTTCTTAGTGCCAGCTTTTGTGCGGCTCAGGGTGACGTTTGGTGCTCTTCTGACATTTTCCAGGCAGCTTTGCCTGGTCTGTTGCTGAGAGGTCCAGCTGGGTTGCTACTCACCTGTCTTCTGGCAATTCTGGGCAGCAAGAGCTTATACTGTTACCCTTTATTACAGAACTAATTATCTCTCCTATAAAATCAATAAAAATATGGGGCTGTGGATTAAGAGGCCAGGCAATGGAGATGGGATAGAATATCAGCAGTATTTATTAATACATTCCAGATACTCTTGGCTCAGATATTATTCTTAATTGTATATCTTCTTCTGAGTGATTTCTTTACTTTATTATAGTGGATATTGACTCAAATTTTATCCATCCTCCATAAACTTGTTGAAAAATTGTAAAATAACTAAAGCAATTCTAGTGCAATTACACTTTGATTTAATCCTGTTCCCAAGATGGAGATGCTAAGTTCTGAAAAGGAGCTTTCAGCTGCAATCTGGAGGATTTCTCTCCAAATGTGCAGGGGATACAATTAGGTGAGTAGTGTTCATCTCGTCCACTGTGCTATTTAACGTCAGAAAGTCCTTTTACTTCCAGCACAGCTCTCCGCATAGCTGTCACAGCACTATGTGAAAGAGCTGTTCAGTCTCTGCCTTCACTTATTTCATATGGGTTTGCTGGCAATCAGATTTAGCTGCACATGCATATGCCCCCAATCTCTTGGCATGGTCATCCTGCCACAGCTTCTTCAACTTTTCAGCCAGCAAGGACTAGAAACACCAGGAAAAAGGGAATGTTTCCCATAGCACTGCAGCCATCTGTCCAGCTGAGTTAGCACTGACAGGCTCCTCAGAGAGCAAACCTCACCTGCCAGAAGGTCAGGATGGAAAATACAGAGGTAGAAGCAGAGAGGTACTTTCCTCCTTTGCTCCACAAAGCGATGTTTCCAGAAATAACTTGCTTTGATTTACTGAAACAGACTGATAAAGCATTTTGCAGGTTGTAAGTCCTGCAATAATGAAATATCAATAACCCCACCAGCTGATAAAACCCATCTTTTAAACAGGCTTTAAATTTATTTAGGTGATGTACAAATGTACACTTTAAAGAAAAGAAAAGAGAAAAAGCAAATAAACAAAATAAAAATTAAATTGCATAGCCAATTTTAAACTGCAGCACAAAAGATTAATTACATGTTATTCCTATTTCTCAGTTCTCTGAGAACTCTGGCAGTAGACAATTGAATACATCTTTATGTTTTGCTCAATAAATGGAATTGCTGCCGGTGCTTAAGATTTTGATATGCTCATGAAACATCCAGTCTATTGCACCACGACTTTTTCAATGAAAAAAATCTCTAGAACTCAGAGGCCAAGCAACTAAAAAAAACCCAAACCAAACAAACACCCTGCAGGCATCCATACTTTCAAATATATTTATTTCTTTTATTTTAAAGAAATAATTGCTCATCCTAACCCATTACCACTCTAAGAATTTAGACAGATTTCAAAAACTTAAATCAAGTGGCTGAATATGAAAATACAAAGCCATCAAGAACTTGTTACAAATCTTGTCAGATTTACGCAGACAAAATCAGACCCTAAGAATTTTGCTGGGTTCAAAGCAGAGAAATTGGAAACTAAGGGAGGTTTTGGCTCAATTATTGCGGTGCTACCGTGGATTATACGGAACAGCTCTCTGGGGTAGCCAATTCTTGTACAGAGAGACGTGGCATTTCAGATACAATGATTCGCATTCAGATCAGTGACAGGCATTTGCACAGGTAGTGGTGGGCTTCCCACAGTACACTCGGGGCAGACAGAGTCCATAAATGGCTTCTTTACCTTAGTGGCTTGTGCAAATTTCCAAATATGTGACCCTGGAGCTGATGCATCTGAGGACTTTTCCATTTTCAGTGAAGGAGGGTGTGCTGAAACTTACCTTATCCTTATTATAGATTGCCCTTTCTATTAATCAGACAATTTACTATTTAAATTTATTATTTAAATATGTACCATTTAACTGGTTCTAGAGACTATCTCCCAACATTTTAGTGAGAGAATTAAGAATACATTCAAACAGGCTTGGTGCATGCAGAGGAAATTTGAAATTGTGACAAACACACTACAACTAAAATTTAGTTTTGCCAATAGACTACGTTAAATTTTCAGGCTTTAGTGATGGTTGATATGATAGTGAAGGTTAATTTGTATTTCAGGTTTGCCCATATCTTTGTAATTCATGTTCCCATTGTGCGGGGGTTCTGTAATAAAAAGAATGTTTGTCAGAAATAGCTAAGAACAGTAGGTGCATCACAGGCAGCTTTTCCCAGTAAGACACCTTGGCGGTGTTGATTTCCATGAGTGTAAAATTCAGAGTTCAATGAACTTCACAGTACAGCGAATTTCAGCAGATCCAGACTCTCACCTAGTACATGGAAGACAGGGAGGCAAGAAGGAGTGAAGGAGGGAAGAAAAGTGCTAAGCAAAAGTATCTGTCATCTCTGCTTCTCTCTTATCCCCAGAGGGACAGCAAGTGATAAAGCAGGAACACAGACCACGTGAGACAAAGAGAAAGAGAGGAGAAAAAAGATTTTCTTTGGAAGGGCTAGAAAAATCTCACAGAGGGAAGCTAGAGATCTGCATATTTAAAGCCTGCATAAAGCAGCAGTTGCACAGGGAAAATGAGCAGCTTTGTGGATCTGCTCGGGAAAAGTCTGGAGGCACCTGAGAGCCCTGTTCCTGAGCCAAGCAGGAGCAAAGCAGCAAGGTGGCTGAGTGCCCATCCACGCACAGCCAGAGGTGATGGATAGACCCATTAGATTTTAGCTTTGTTGTGGAGAAGTCAGAGTGCTGTGCTGTTTCGTGATGTGACGCTGCTCTACCAGGATCTGTGCTGTCTCAGGGAGCTAATTTGATGTTCACTCTCTAAAATTTTCCTGATACTGCTTAAAAGTCAGCATTTTCTGATATCAAACACCCTCTATCAGTTTAAAATGTTGGGGGTATGATTAATAAATCCCCCTCACTTCTATGTCCAGAATTTTTTCTGCTGCTAGAAGTCCATGAATAGTTGTATTTAGGAAGTTTCATAGCATTGTTGTGAGCAGAAAGGGCATTTGCACTGAAAAACCTCTTTTCCTCTATGAATCCAGTTTTACTACCAAAAATTGAACAATGACCATTTAGTCTTGCTGAGGGTAGAAATGCACTTTAAAACATGACATTGATTTTTAAATAATGAAATTACTTTCATGTGTCATGGAAATACAAGGGATTCTGCCATCTTCACTATTATAAATATATATATATAAAATAATTGAATTTTCTTTCTGAGGTAGATAGTGAAATAGATGAAACAGAGTGGGTCACTAGCAGATTACTTTCTCATTTAATTTTGTATGCTGCTGCAATATTTAAATCTCCATTGGAAATACAGCAAAGCTTGAGGATCTTCAAAGCTAAGAATTTGGTTTTCAGCCCTTTCAAGTTAATAAATAAAAATTTAAGGGAGCTCTCATTAGCTATTTTGCATAGTTCAAACCTGGGTCATGTTTTCTACAGTATTATAATGCAAATACAAAATTTGGAAGAATTATAAACAACTGCTTCATTTTGGATTACTTATAAATATAACCCTTATCTTTTTTTTTTTTTAAATTTCAAAGGTATTTGGCATCTGTTCATGATCTACTGTTTTCTTACTATAAATTAGTAATATATTTAAAGGTAGGTCATTAATGTAAATAATATTTACTTCCAGAGGCTGGAATGAGATAAATACCTGAGGCTGGGGAATGTACGGACTTAGAAACTGGCTACACTATTACTTACTTTACCTAGCATGTTCCAGTGCGCTGGCTGTGTTTTGATTTTAAGTGAAATTCACTTCCATTACCTGATATGCTGAATAGATCAATAAAAAAATCGAATTGGTGCAACTGGAGGTCAGTGAACTGAAGTTTGCAGGGCAGAACTGGCATATATGGGGAAGGATTGTAGGAAATACATAAAACACTTGCATGAATTTAGACCCAGAAGTGGAAAGTGATGTGGCTTTGATGGCAGCACGAAGGTTCAGCAGCAACATGACCTCAGTGCATAAGACCAGCATGGAGGCCAAATATTCTGATGGCACTGCACCAAGCTCTGTGTTTCTAAATGCTGCTGGCACACAACATCAACATTTCCTGGTGTCAGCCCGGGGAGGAAGAACCTGTCCACATTTGGGTCTGGTACCAGCCAGGCCACTGCTTCAAGCATGCACTGCCTCAGACAGAACCTGGCCATCTGCTGTGGGCCAAGGACAGGTGGAAAGGAAATTTCTGGGGTGTAGTGATATTTTTACACATTTCATTAATGATTTTTGATTCCTGTTCACTTCCTGAAGAGAGAGGACATTTTCTTTCCCCCTGTATCTAGTAAATTGTCACTTTTGCCCTTTGCCAGTGGTGATATTGCCACTCTCTTTGAACAGCAGTCTCTGACACCTGCAAGAGACATGGGCACTGCTGATCCTCCCTCTGAGACAGGTGAGCCAGAGAGAAGGCATGGATGGAGGATTAGTTTCAACTTTTTTATCCTCCAGTGCACTCATCCAAACCGTGCAGATGGCACGTGGTGAAACCCACCTTCTGCTACCACTTAGAAGTGAACATTTCCACTTGAGGGTTGGTTCCTCTCCTAAGGCACTCCAGTGTGTTTTGCACAGCTACGAGCTATCCATGCAAAACATTTATATTGGATTCAGGTTGGCCCTGTATGTAACAGGATAACAGGACTGCTGGAAACATTCATGTCAATCTGTAAAGCTTCAATCTTGCCAGGAAATCTTGATTGCTTTCTTTGCCAGAATCATGAAATTAGTAGGGAAGGCAAAGTGTGGCTTTTTCAGCTGAAGAGAAGCATTTAATCAGTGTGTCATGATAGCCCACTCTAAGAATTATTTTAATTGCCTTAGATAGGAACAAAATCATATGGGTCAAGAATTAGCTGAAGGGCTATAAACAACAGAGTGTGTACGAGAAATCATCGTGCTGAATACAAAGTAGAGAGTGAGGAGGTTTTCCTCTTTGTACAACTCCAGGGTTCAACTCCAGAGCCATTACTTATTTTCTAAAAAAACACTCACGCAGGGACTTCAGTGAAGGTACTAAATTAAGGGTTGTGAAACCATAAAGAAGTGAGAAGGAACTCACCAGGCCAAGGCACAGACTCACAAAACCCAGAACAAGGTGCTCCAGCTCTCATCAGCTTCAGTCTGAGCACGTGCTTAATGAAATTCCATTGGTAAGGCTTTTTTCCATCTCTGCCTTCTGAATCTTGTGGTCCTTTGTATACTGCACATTAGAGGGGAGCAAAAGGCTGCTCTCACAGACTTGCTCATCAGAAAAATGGGGAGTTGGAGTGGAAGCTGATGCCAAATGATTCTCCCTCCTCTTCAAATCCGGCCGTTTCTGTACAACGGTAGACAGTGACAGGCGTGGAGAAACATGGACAGCTGGAGGGCAGCAAAACTGGCAAGTGGGATGGCATTTTCTCAGGCAGGAAATATATTGGAACATAATGTTGTTTTTCAGAGCCAGGAAAATGCCACCACAGCAGGAGGATGGCTAAAGAGCGACCAGGAAATCACGGAGAGGCACAGCTCATCAGAGTTGTCTTTTTAAATTGCAGACTTGTTGCAGTGGGAACAACCCCTTGTACAGGCAAAACACAAAGCTGTGTTTAGAAGCAACATCTTTCAGGAATAAAATTTAAAGTTTCTTGAGGTGGAGTCTGCTGTAAAGCAGCTGTCAACCTCAACAGCTTTGTGTGAGGTGAGCACCCAGCAGTTATTTTCCCCTCCAACCTCTTTCACAGGGGTGTGGAGAGGATGGTTTTGAGCCTGCTGTGAATTCCACCCTAGGGACTACTTAGGGTTTGATTGAGAGCTGCGCTACACAATCTGATTTTTTGGGGATGTTAGGCACATTAAACTGATTGCTGACCAAGTGGAAAAGCTGTCCAAAAGAAGTCAAACATTTGTCATTCTTGGATTTTAAAAAGTGAAAAAAACCCAAAGAATTCCTTCACCACTTCCCATGGATGGGCAGGTTTTCAGCCATCTCCAGGACAGCAGGGCTCCATCATGAGTAACTCAGTTCCTTCTTCTCTCCCCAGCTTTATATGCTGAGCATGACACCATATGATGTGGAATATCCCTTTGGTCGGTTGGGGTCAGCTGTCACAAATCCTTGCTGGTGGGATGGTGTGACAGGCAGAAAATTACTTGGTGCTGTGCAAGCACTGCTCAATGATAACGAAAATATCCCTGTGTTATCAACACTGTTTCAGCACAAATCCAAAACACAGCCCCACACCAGCCAATATGAAGCAAATTAACTCTATCCCAGCCAAAACAAGCACTATGTGTTTGCTAGAGGACCAATACCCACCAGAGAGTAAAAACATTTTGAAAACTTAATAGTTTCCTGTGTGCTGCATGTCTGGAACTCTAAATCATAAAGTCACAGAATATGTTGAGTTGGAAGGGACTTACAAAGATCATTGAGCCCAACTCTTATTCCTGCACAGGACAAGAATTCCATCATGTACCTGAGAGTGTTGTCCAAATACTTCTTGAACTCTCTCAGGCTTGATGCTGTGGCCACTTCCCGGGGGAGCCTGTTCCAGTGCCCAAACACCCTCTGGGTGAAAAACCTTTTCCTGATATCCAAACTAAACCTCACTTGACAACACTTCAGGCCATTCCCTCAGGTCCTGTCACTGCTCACCAGAGAGGAGAGATCAGTGCCTGCCCTTTTTGCCACTCATGAGGAAGTTGTAACTGCAATGAGGTCTCCCCTCAGTCTCCGCTTCTCCAGGCTGAACAGACCAAGTGCCCTCAGCCGCTCCTCATACAGCTTCCCCTCGAAGCCCTTCACAATCCTCGTGACCCTCCTTTGACACTCTCCAATAGTTTAATATCTTTCACCAGCACTCGAGGTGAGGCCACCCCAGTGCAGAGCAGAGTGGGACAATCCCCTCCCTCACCTGGCTGGCGATGCTGTGCCTGATGCCCCCAGGACACGGCCAGCCCTCCTGGCTGCCAGGGCACTGCTGGCTCATGTGCAACTTGCCATAGGCCAGGACCCCCGTTCCCCCTCCATGGTGCTGCTCTCCAGTCCCTCATTCCCCAGACTGTACACACAACCAGCATTGCCCTGTCCCAGGTGCAGAATCTGGCACTTCCCCTTGTTGAACTTCACAGAGTTGGATATTTTCCATCTCTCTAATTTGTCAAGGTCTTTCTTCAGGGCCTCTCTGCCTTGGAGGGAGTCAACAGCTCCTCCCAGCTTTGTATCATCTGTGAACCTGCTCAGTATCTCTTCCTGTCCTGAGTCCAGGTCATATTTGAAGATGTTGAAGAGCACAGGGCTGAGGATGGAGCCCTGTGGAACTCCACTAGTGACAGGTCACCAGTCTGATGTCACCCCATTCACTGAAACCCTTTGTGCCCGACCCATGAACCAGCTGCTCTCCCATCCCATGATGTGTTTATCCAGCTGTGGGATAGGCATTTTATCCAGAAGGATCCTGGGAGAGACAGGATCAAAACCTAACTGAAATCCAGAAAGATCACATCAACTCTCTTCCCTTGATCAGCTGGGTGGGTTACCTTGTCACGAAAGGAAACCAGGTTTGATGAACAGGACTTTCCTCTCATGAAGCTGTGCTGGCTGTGACCGATGACTGTGCTGTCTTCCAGGTGTTCAATACTCCCAGAATAATCTTCTCCATAACTTTACCAGGCACTGAAGTGAGACTGACAGATAGCCTGTAGTTTCCAGAATAATGGATGAGGTAATGGATGTCAACCTAAACCATTAAGCACACCAGCTTTGTGTTATCTCCTACCATCGGAAAGTAGCGTCAGTACTTAGGAAGCTTGTTAGTGATGTGGTGGATGTTAATCAAATCTAACATTCAGCTTCAAGTGACAATGTTACCGTGGGCTGAGCCTTTCGTTTTCAGGTTTACGTGACAATTTGAATACTTTGAGTTGCATGTTACTGAGTCTCTAAGGAAGATTACAGTTTTCACACCTTTCTTAGAGACTACACTTGTTACTAAAGCCCACTAATATGCTAGGGAATGCTTTTTTCCTGTGAAAAAGATGACTGAGCATCCCTGCATCGCAAATACCATCACAACCTTTAGATCATTTATATTTTGTGCTACTGCAGGATTCTCTACTGCTGAACACAAATGCACTGATGGCATTGTTCAGATGAAAGATAAAACTGTTTCATTTCACACAAGCTTAATAATGTGAATAATCTGAATGTGAGTCAGGATGGCTGGGAAGTTGGATTAGCCTCTTCCTTCTTTTGTTTTTGCCGTGGGTAGGATAACAGTGAGCAGCTTTGCATGGCCAAATAAAAGCTGTTCTGCCACCTCTCTGTAGCAAGGGACACACTGGAAGAGCGGCACACACAACCTTTCTCCATTTGTGCATCCATCCTGAGCATGCAACAATCTGCCCCTCAGGATTTTAGTGGCAGTCATGGAGACTAATGTAGCGCCTAATGTGTCATCTGGCCTGCAAATGGGTATTATTTAAACAAAGCAGAAAACAGCCCACAGCAAATTTTCACGTATTTGGGCAGGGAGGGAGGAGGGGAGAACCAAGACAGTCTGTGAGCATTAAAGCTAATGATGCCTGATAGGTTTTTATCTCAAAGTCTCTCTGCTGTGATGCTGTGATGCCTGTTGAAGGGTGAGCTCATGCTTGAGCCTTTTCCTCACTAGGGCTACTGATTGTAGACAAGTAGCATCTCTTGCCCCTATTCAGCCACTTGTAGGAACTTAATAGGTTAATATCTTCTCATCTGTCAGATTCGATCAAAATTGGACAGGAGATTCTGAAGATATTTAAGAGGAGAGCAGCAATAGACACACATACGCCTGCTCACATAATCACATAAATGTCATTTCCTTATTAAAGCAGAATAAAACCAGTCATCACTGTAAAAAACTCTGCATGTAAGATATATCTCATCTGCTTCTGCTTCAAATCTAGGGCTTGCAGAAAGATTTTCCAATATGTTTATGTACCTTCCTATTTCTATTGGATGTCAACATTTAGTATCCTTATGCTCTCCAAGATTTTACCATCACATGTATTGCAATACCTAAAGCTATACCTTATAGCTTTAGAAGACATTTTTGCTGGTATTGTTGTATTTTTTCTGATTCTTACAAAAAAGAATAAGGAAATATGTTTAAGATGTCCTTATAATTATCATAATTAAGTCACATATTGTTTTAATTAAAACTTTAACTACCACTAAAGAACAACTACCTACCTTAGACAAGGTGCAATCATATTTCTGTTAGATGTGAAAAGTGTCCAGCGTTCCTGTCTGAAACAGTTTGCAGTAGGCACTACATGATGCAATTTCATTGTATTCCTTCATGTGTGTTAGAAGGGTTAAGTGGTGGCATTTGCAGCTGGACCTGCCTTTGAAGGTGGGACACTAATTCTCTCTATTTGGCGGCAATGCCCATGATTTCTCTCTGAAACCCTTCTTTTTGAGTGCATTTTATAAGGTCTCAGGCACTAAAGCCAGAAAGTTCAAAGAAGAATTTTGGATTTTGTTGAAAATTATGCAAGTTTCCATCCTCATACCTATCAAAAAAAGCTTAATGCTAGTATAAACTTAAGAGAGGAATTTGCTTGTTTTTGACCAGGAAAACAAAGCCAGCTGCTTTCACTATTTGAGGAGCTCATTACTTTCTTAATACTTTTGGCAGCACTCCCTTCACCAGGGACAGATGCCGGTGTCATAATACGTCCATAAAATCTGGAGTAGAAGCCATTCCTTCCTTCCTGAGCAATTATTTTGTCCTGCACTTACAAGCAGATGCATCCCCCACTGCTCACAATGCCAACCCACCATGTCTCAACCTCTCCCGCAGGTCAGTCACACAAGTGCTCCGTCAATGTCTGCTCGTCCCACAGCATCGCCTCCCCTGCTCCAGCTCCAGGGAAAAACAGGGTTTCCAGGTTTGCACATGAGCTCCACTGGGCAGCTGGAATTTGATGCAGGGTGTATGAAGAGCTCTCTCCTGACTCAGGGGGGATGTGGGTGCATTTCGCAAATAATGACTGCTCTGAAGTAGGGGAGGCTGTGACAGTTCTACTGTGGTTTGGAAAAAATTAGATGAAATCCACCACTCCCAAAGCCGTAGGCTCTAGGATAGCACTTGGAGGCTTGAAGTGGAATCAGATCCCTCTAGAACTGGGCAGTGTTCAAGCCCACAATAAATTATAGTCCTTCTGACACTGCTCAAAGTCTAAAGGCAAGTGCCTTATTCAGTTGTATCTTTCTATGAAGAAAAACACTAAAATTAATAATAGAATAACAACAATATGTAACAGGAAAGTATTTAAGGGAAGATTAATTTTCTGACTCAATAAAATCTTTCGTATCCAGAGGTTCTTAAAATATTATCACAATCTACAGAAGGCTTGCATATGCTGACACCAAATTGTGGGAAAAGACATTGCTCTCATTATAAAATACAAAAAATTGGCTCTTCATAACACTTTTACAAAGAAGAAATAATGTGCAGTTTATGAGAAGTAATGTAAATTATACCTGCAACCCATTAAGTTCCCTTTTGTTAAGAAGCTCTGAAGTGCTGATATAGTTTAGCTATCAGCAAATCTGCCATTTTATTGCAGTTATTCATTGCCCACAGCAATTCAACAGAAAATTAATTAGCATCAGCCCACTATAAATCTCAACAGTATTAACTAAAATGCCAGTTCTGTAATCACTTTTCGTTAAAGCCAAAAATACTAATTAAAATTGATTTTTGCCTGTGCTTTGGTAAACTGTTGCCAGTGTAAGGATCTCAGCAGTAATGCTGGGTGAAGGGAGACCTTTAGTAAAGTGGATTTTATATATTGTCTTATCCCCTTTATAAAGATAACAATGTGTGAAAGGATAAGGGCTTTGAGAGCAGAAGCTGACAGGTTCCATGGAGAAGGGGAAAAATGTGAAATCACCAGTGAATGTAACCTTATTAAAACTGCAATATGCTATATTTTCAATCTGGACTATGTCTGTCTTTCGGGCAAGTGCCTATTAACACACCTCAATCAATAAGCTCTGAAGGGGTTTTTTTTGATGAATAGTTCTAGCCATTTCAGTGGCATTGAATAAAGATATGCCAAGTACTTTTGCCTCAGTATAGTCACCTTCTAGAGGTTTTTCATATGTCGTGGGCAATCTCAGTACTGAAGTTTACATATGTTTTTAGAGCTGAATTTGCAGGATTAAAGCTTCTCTGCAGTGTAGAGTATGTGCATGTGTGTGAGAGTGAAAGCTTGTTATTAATGGCAAATGTAAAACAAATTCCACTATTGAGCAGCACTTTAATGCCTGGGTATTAAGTAGTACTGGAACCTTCTCATACACAGATTTATGCCACTTACACAGTAGAGTAAGAGACAGTAGCAGTAGGCTGTTTATCTTGTGAGTAAACATTTACTTCAGCAGTGGGTTTTACTGATACTTCCTGGGATCTGAAAGTTGCTGAGATATGGGAATTTCATATTTCTGCCAGTTGTCAGCTGGGGATTGTGCTAAAATGCAGTTGGCTTAAAGAATTATAAAGTGAAGGATATATGTCATATGAAAAAAGAGCACATATTTAATTTTCTGATCTGTTTTTGCAGTGAACACACCTGCTTTTCCAAGTTTCTGCCTCCCTGGACTTGATCACTTCTTTGTTTTTCTTTCCCCTAATTCTGCTCCTCACCTAACTCTGTGCTTCAAAACTGTTTGGCTTCCCTTTCTAGTCCTTAATATTCATAATTTTTTTCCTATAGCCTCAGTCTCCCTGCCCTGCTCATGGTCCAAACCCTAATTTCAGGCAGGTTCAGCTCAGCCAGTTCAGCCTATGTTCCTTTCCCAACTGTGTCACAGCACATTCTTGCTCTTCTCAGCTCCTCGGGCAGCATCGCTCCTGGATTCTGCTGCTATACCCAAGCTCACAGCAGAACTGTTCTTCTATTCCCATTTCTCCCTCATCCTCACCAAAAACTTACTCTCTGGCCGGTTTCTTACGCTTGATCACGTCTCCTTTTCCCCAGGCTAGATCATTCCTGATGGGAGCTCCTTCTTCTGGAATTGCTTTTTCTGTTCCCATTCAGGTATTTCCCTCTGCGGGCCGCTGATCACTCACAAGTTTTCATCTCAGATATTCCTGCTCTGATGTTGCCCACCTCCCCTGAGGTTCACAAATCCATCCTCTGCTGTTACAGAGGTAAAATTTTGCCCCTTTTCAGTGTTTTGTTTGGATCTGGTTGTCATGGACACACTGCAGACACATTTCCCTTTCAAGGCTCAAAAACGCTGAAGGCGTGCTGCCTGAAAATAACTTGTTTTCATGAGAAATTTAAAAATGTAAAAGGTATTGTTACTATTTCAGATGTCAAAACAAGGATATTATAATGAATGACTGAATATAGTGGACGTTATCACGTGTCTGTATAGTTCTTCCTTGCAAAATTTCCCTCTCCCAGTGTGGGCAATATTCTGGATCTGCTGTTTCTGCTCTAATTATAGTAACTCCAATATGCTAAATGTATAATCATAGACTAGAAACAAACATAAGAAGTGTCAATGCCAAGGATTTAATTATAAAATACATCAAACAAAACTATTTTAAGTTTTTTTCTGAAATGGATTATAATAAATTAAGTGCTTAGAATAATAACAAGAAAAATCTGCAATACATTAGACAGGCAGGAGAGATTGCTTCAACTCCAACCCAGTGCATTTTCTAAATTTCCAATACTTGTAATGAAAAAAAAAAAAAGAAAAAAAGGTCATATTTTCTTATAACTGTGCCATAAATTGGGGATGTAATCTCATCATGCATCTGCTCCATTTGCCATCAGTTAGTTTGATGAAAACAGGCTAAAGCTGTGCAGTGATCAGCAACAGAGATTAAATACACTTCAGTTTTGATTATACTTCTTGCCTTCCCCATCCAACCACTGGCTATGGGGCACCCCTGCCATCTGTTACAGCTCTGATAAAATTTTAATGCTTGTCATTTCCATTTTCAAAAATGTGTTATACTGTAATTTTTCCCATGTAATACTTCTTTTCAATACATGGAAAGAAGACTAAATGTATATCTAGGACTGATCAAAAAAGTAAAAGTATGGGGAAAAAAATTAATTCTTTACTAAAAGTTATAAGTTAAAAATTGTAATTAATTAAGAACATGGTCATCTCACTAAAGCACAGCTGTCCACATAAGATATTCTTCTTATGTTCAGAATATTCTATCGAAATAACTAATATTTTTTTTTATACCACCCTAAAATCAACTTTGCATTGTCATCAAAACATCTCAGAAAATTAATAGAACATCTCAGGTTGCATTGATGCAGCACAGCTACGTAAAAATAGGAAGAAAAAAAAGAAACGAAGAAAGAAAGTAATTTCAGTATTGTAAGAAACATCAATTCCTGTTTTCAGCCAGATAGGAATTTTTCCTGAATTGAAATTTTGTAGTGATTTTTAGAATTATTTGAAGACTATTTCTCACAGTTCCAGTTGTCAATCAGCAGGGTATAATGAAGGGTTCATACTAAACTTCATACTAAACCTGCAATAACGGCACATCCAAGGCCAGTATTCTTGGACAACAAACCCTGTGAGGTCTAATAAAAAAAAATTATATTTGCAACCAATTTCAGGTTCATTTCCTTGTGGGTTTTGTTTGTTTGTTTGTGACTTGTTTTTGGTTTTTTGTTTTTGTGGGTTTTTTGGGGGGGGTTTTTTGGTTGATTGGTTTGGTTTTGGGTTTTTTTGCTTGGGATATATATATATATATATCTCTCCAACTATAATTCAACAGTTATTGAACATGAGATTCTGACTTCATGAATCATGTGCCTTCTCTTAATGTGAGTCATAGAACCCTAGAATGGAATGGCTTGGAAGAGGCCTTAAATATCATCTTGTTACAAACCCCCTGCCATGGGCGGGGACATCTCCCACAGTCCCAGGTTGCTCAGAGCCCTGTGCAGCCTGGCTTTGAACACTTCCAGGGATGTAGCATCCACAGCTTCTCTGGGCAACCTGTGCCGGTGCCCCACCACCCTCACAGGAAAGAATTTTTCCTAATATCCAATCTAAACCTACTCTCTGTCAGTTTGAAGCCCATCCTCCTTGTTCTGTCGCTCCAGGCACTCATAAACAGCCTCTCTCCATCTTTCCTGTAGGCTCCCTTCAGGAAGTGGAAGGCTGCTACAAGGTCTCCCCAGAGCCTTCTCTTCTCCGGGCTTATTTAAGTAGTTACAGCACAAGAAAATAAACAGGTCTTTTCTTTACAGTTTTTATCCTAACAGGCAAAGCTTTGAGGTGACAGTTATACAGTTAAATATTAAACTACCCCAATTTAAATGTATAAGTCTTCGTCTTCTAGACTCCAAAATATCAAACTGCTCTTTCAAGCTGTAATTGCCCCTATTCAAAAATGTTTAATTGGCCCTGCACTGTAACACATCCTTAATACATTAATGATAAGTTTTATTCTTTATAGATTCATGGACTTCAATTGTTGCTCGGAGATGGGAAATGCCCTCCCGAATGAGATCAACCGTTGCACAGAACCTCTCAGTAAGAAAACAATGCCAATCCACTGCCAAGACCGTAAGTATCTGCTATTAACTCCTCCTCAAATTTGAAAGCACCCACTATTTTGCACCAAATAAAAAAGTGCTTTCCTAAAAGGATATGGTCTAATTCACCTCAGATGTCAGTTCATAGGCTTCATCAAGAGTTTGTTCAGCCAGCATGCCAAATAAATTAATAGCTTTTCTAGCTCAGCCAGCATTTTTTACTTCAGTTCAAATACTCTGCAGTTATTTTAACTCTGGGTTTAAAAAAATAAAAATCTCATCTCATCTTTCTAGCATTTATCTTAAAAGGAAGAAATAAGGCAGTGGTAGCAGTGAATGTCTATCTAGAACATTGGTTAAATATCCACCGGGAAGTTAAAAACTGGTGATCAAAACCACCAGATTCTTCTTTATGTCTGTATTTTCAGTATGATATTTGGTGATGGAATTCTTTCTTGTCACGTCTTTGTCAGTCTCTTTAATTCTCCAAAGAAAGGAAGCTGTAAAAAGCAGTTTTGCTGAAGATGATGAGGATGTTTGTGGCCCTGAAGAACTTCAGTCCACATGCCTGAGCTGGCCTCCAAAAGACTTTTGCATCCTGAAAAGGTGGATTCTTACTCTTTTTGCAGGACCTGCTCTTGTGACAGGAGCCTGTCACATCACAGACAGCTCATTGAATTCTGGCAGGTTTTGTATGTTGTGTTTGTGGGGAGCAGCCCAACACCAGGTACTGAAAAGAAACACTAAAACATTCCACATTGGCAACAGTTTCATGCAGTACAGGAGATTTCTTGTATATAAATTTTTCATAGCTCTAGGCCACACAAAATTATTGAATTAAATAAATCAATAAATAATTCAGTCTAAACTGTTTCAGAATGGTGCTGAATTTCTGAAACAAAGACTAGAGAAAGCATTACGCATAGACAGTTCTACGGAGGCCTTAGTACCAACTGCGGAAATGGAGTGGCTTTCATAAAAAAGCAAATTCCAACATTTTTTAAAACTCTTCTGAATCTTTCTCTTGACTCACTCAGAATTATCTCAGTGATGGCGATGGATTTCGATTCATCCCTGGACAGTTCTCATCCAAATAATGAAAAAAGATCCCTTTCTGAGACTCAGATAACAAAAGGCCAGTAATGTGGACTTGGTTGGCCTTCGCTACTTCTTAAATTTTACATTCTCAGTAGGTTTTTATCCATCTTCTGCTGTAGTCAGGGGCCCTGCCACTCCTCTCAGGTGAAATGGCATTATCTAATGGCCATCAGAAAGAAATGTCTCAAGAAATCAAAAATGATGAGAGGAAATGTCTGCCCTCTGCACACTGACAGCTGAGGTCATCTATCACTGCCAGTAAAGCTTTTTATTTTTTGTGTTCTGGCCCAAATCCAGACTGTGCCAGGTCTGCAAGATTAGTTTTGATTAGATGATATTATAGTTGGCCTTCAATTAGCTTCCCTTCTTGCTGATCTTTAGCAACCAAAAACCAGAAGTTGGGTCTCAAAGACATAAGATTTGTTATTGCTACTTATATTTTTGAGTTTGGTCACTTTGGTCACGTTGTTGATAATAATTATTAAGGTTAGAAGCTTACATTAAAAAAAAAGATAACAAAAAAGAAAATAGAAAACTCATCTAGTCACATGACTTCAGACTCTCTTCTGTAAGAAGTTAATTAATTACAATTAGACTCAGGAAAAATCCTTCAACATTGGTGTCACAGAAGTAATTTTTTATGGCTGTACCTTTTGAAATCCTGCTTTTAGAGTTGCTTGTGAACAGAAGCCTGGGATATACTTGAGGAAGGATTGTTGTAACATTTCTGGTCTGCTTGCATGGGAAAAAAAAGTAACAAAAATGAATTTATTGCTATCAGATATCCAAATCAAATAAACTGGAGAAATCCACAAAATAATGGGTGTCTTGTTCCTCTCATGGAAGTACATCCTTTTATAATTGGACTTTGACATTAATCAACTTTGTCATTCCTACCTTTTACAAAATCTTTATGACTCAAATCTTAAGATCAGACTGGAAATAAAACACAAAAAAAACATTAGAGGGTACCCATAGATGGTGAATATTTGAATAAATGGATAAGTGTTCTGGAACTAAAACTCTCCAGTGAAACAAAGGCATGTTTCCTTTAGCTATGAAAAAGCTAAAGAACATTACTTTTTTACCACAGACACCAAAACAGTGTCTGTCTGGGTGTTTTTTCTCCTTAACATACATCTTACTCTTGCCGTCTAAAAGGCTTCTGGGTGGGTCAACAAAGAATGAGAAAATTAATATACGTTGAGAGCCTGTGAGGAATAATATACCCCAAAAGGCAGCATTTCACCTCACTTCATGTACAATTAGAGAAGCAACAGTTAAAACAGTAATGATTTCCAAGAGATGGCCAGCACTGGCCTTTTTTTGTTGTTGTTTTTAGAGAGGTTGAGGTGTTTAGAGAAAACCCACTGAAGCCAGATCCACAGCGTGCAGCTGCAGTGTCCGTGTCCCTGGCCAAGGCCACGTGTGCATCCAGGGGGGGAAGGAGGAGCTGTAGGCTGCAGCTCTCCCAAAGCAGCTGGGTGACAGGATTTTCTGCCGTTCCCCAGTGCCATCAGTAAAATTCAGGTTGGAGTTACAGAGAGGTGATATGGAAACAAGGAGCGCTGTCAGCCTGCGTCCCACAGCAGCCAGTTGGTCAGGGCCATGGATGTTTCATGGATGTGCCTCTTTTATTTCAAATAAGAGGACAGAGAACATTTCCAAGCAACAGCCAGTTGACAAGAACCAGCACGAAGAGATTGTAAATGGATAGTACTGGTAGAAAGTCTCTACAGGCAAATGCAAGGTAGAAAACCATTGTCGTAAAGGACATTTTTCCCCACCATCTTTGGTCTAAAAATATAGAGAAGAATGAGGATTTTACACTCATTCAGCATTCAGATGGCTTATGCTTATGGTTTGAATTATTTTATGGTTTGAATTGTAAGTAGTTCTGTTAGCAAGGGGTGCAGCAAACTGATGTAGAGGGAGCGATGCTGAGCTGTCAGGGATGTGATGGTCACTGCAGGTCACTGCAGACCATACAGAGGACACGGCTTGAGGAGCAGGATGCAAAGGGCACACAAACCCCCTTCTCTGGGTGTCAGCAAACAGTTTTGAGTGTGTTTTGGTTTGTCAATATGCAAGTGAATGTACCAGCTGAATTGCTTGGGTTTGTCTCATACTTGTGCCCTGCTGTCCTTTCAGAAACAGTGGAGCAATTTGTTCTTTCTGATTTATCAACTCCAGATACACTCGAGCTTAAAATACATGATTAAATTATTAGGGTCATAGGATGCTGCAGTTTCAAAGAGGCTTGCTTAGATTATGTTTGCTGGAAACACAAGACAGGCTGTAAGCTGGTGTCAGCTGCTCAGGAGAAGATTCACCCACCAGACGGATGGGTTGCTTTGTCCCAGAAAGTGTAGAGGTGAAGGAATGTGTCCATGTAAGAATGCCATGAAATCTGGGAGCTAGAGGAAAAACTACACCACACAGCAAAGAAAAAGGAGGAGATATGTTTTAGCAGCCATTCCAACTGTTATGACAGCACTGTTACAGATACTAATGACAAACCATTTTTTAAGTTTTGTAAAAAAGAATTCAAAACTAAATTAAAATACTTAGAGAAAATATGCTGAGTCAAACAAATACAGAGTGCCTCTCAAAAGATACATTTTCCAAAAGATGGTTATCAAATCAAGATAAAACACCATTTTCCAAAATTAATATAATATTTTTTAAACTATCAACCAGCTTTTTATCCCAGAAGTCACAAGAAGCAACCATTGTCTTCCACAGAAATTCAGTCTCAGTCTTCTCTGTACTGGTGAAGAAACAGAGGGTTTGGCTCTGTTCCGGTGACAAAGCCATCACCTTCTGTGTCATACTGCTGGACTACAGGTTTGACAGCAGAATGCTGGACAAATCTAACCTCTGCTTGACACCACAGACCACAGGAGAATGCAGCAGGTCTTTTCAGCTTCATGGGTACAATAAATCTTGGTTTGTTAATAATACTTGTTCAAAGTTATCTGAACTTCCATGTAGACTGGGCTTAGGAATTCTCTGACAATGTAGATGACTCTTTTATTTTATTTCAAAGATATGTACCAAAACATATCAGTCAGTCTGTAAGCATGTTAAAATAATAGTAATTGTTTGGGACAGAAAACAGGTATCTGAAAGTCAAATGAGGACTACATAAGTGTAACTGGTTGTTCATTTTCACTATTTCTCTCTCTTTACAGCTATTGTGGTCAATAAGGGAACCATCCTCAAGAGAGTCTCAGTACCTGAGCAGAACACAGTGAATCAACTATGTAATTTCAACCTTAACTCCACATTTCCTGCCTCTGGTGAACTGTACCAAATCATACCCTTAGTCTAATTTCAGCAAATTTTCTTCACAGGAACATGCCTTTACATTCTGCTTAAGCATGGAATAGTAGAAAAAAAAGTAGAGTAAAAGTGCTTTAAAGCACTGTGAATGATTAATAAATGAGGTTGAAATACACAGACAGATTTCTCATTTCAACAACCAGAGAGATTTCATTACATTAACCCCACTGTCTACTGTGAACATTGCATAGATGAATCATTTTTATTCTGAGGCTGTGCTTATTTCTGGCTCATTTGGGTTTGATCCTGAAACCCTGAGACTGGAGGTGCTTAACAGCTCTCTGCAGAGCCCAGCATCTTTGCAAAAGACAAACCTTGGTGAATGTCACATTTTCTTGTTACCTCTGGGTTTCATAAGAAAAGAGTTAGCCTGCGTAATTTAACATCATTACTGTGCTTTTCCTAAGCCAGTTTGGCAGAGATTCATCTCACTAACTTTAGACATCTAAAGGTGCACTGAAAATGGGAGAACATGAGTTCTCTGGGCTCCCTTGAGAGCCTGTGGAAAGTCAGGGACCTCTCAGCAGCACTTCATCACATCTGTATCACATACTTACCTTGGCAAGGGATGAATCACCTGCCTGAGGTGCACGTACCTCTTGACAGTGATTCATTTTAGCCCTGAACAGGCTGAAAAACTATCTACAACCAGGTGTTTAACTTTTGGACAAGCTAAAGTAAGGTTGATGAATCCCATCTGAAAGCCCTAAGTAGCCTTTGCTGTTTATTTTACTTTATTTTGAGTCAGAGGAGAAGGAGAGTTTATTCAGTTAAGACCCCGTCTGGCCGTTGTCCCTGGTGACTTCATTTGATGTGCAAGTTACATATTTACCCACTTATATTAATGGTGCTGGTACAAGGAGGACGACACAGAGGCCCAGGGGACATATATATTGCACCTTTACACTGAAAGGGGTCTGAGGCAGGGCCTCAAGCTGCCTCTGACAGTAATCCCATGCAGCTGAATGTGGTACACCGTATGATCCTAAAAATGTAGCTGAAGTTTGTTATGATAGTCAAATTAGCTTAAAGCTCATTTGTCCTCTCTTGCCATATTTCATGGCTTTGATGTGAGTTCCAGTGCCTTTTAATACCAGAACAAAGAATTTTCTTATGCATAAATGTATAATTTTTGGTACATATGTTAGATGTGTTCAGTAACAGAAGGCATCAGCAAAAAGGTACATAGAATTCCACTGTACCCAAAAGACAAGGAGCAATATTTACAATCAAACTTTAAGTACACTGTTCAGCAATAATTTGCTTTTTTTCTTGGCCTTAATATGGTGGAGGGAAAACAAAAGACAGGGCAAATAAGCACTTGAAGAACATACAGTAACAAGGGTTTCATTGAAAGGATCTGTTGAGAAATGAACATGAAAAAGGAACATGAGACTCAAGACTTCACATTTAATTTATAAACATACAAACACAAATACAGACCTTTTATTCATTTATACGTAATACAAAAGAAATGCAGAAAACATAACCATTATAGAGGATTCATGGCAAGGTTCTGACAATCAAGTAGAAAATTCCCATTATTTGAAAGGTGTAAGAGTATTGTGTGTTTATAGGGTGTCTGAATTTCATTCCATACATTTAAATTTAGTGGTCTTATCCTCAGTCAGGTTCAGTGACTAAATTCTTGCAAAGTCAAAATCTTTCTGAGTTCCAGACCCAGTTGGATTTGTTTGAAAACTGCAGCTCTCTGTCTCTTAGAGCAAGACAACAGGAGCAATATACCTTCATTAGAACAGGGAAATTCTGTTAGGAGATAAAATTGAATCCTAGCAATGAAGGAGTGGGGATGGCTGCTTGGAGAGATTTCTTTTTCATGAAATGATGAAGAA
Organism: Melanocharis versteri; assembly: GCA_013397845.1. NCBI lineage: Eukaryota > Metazoa > Chordata > Aves > Passeriformes > Melanocharitidae > Melanocharis > Melanocharis versteri. The sequence continues at coordinate 541,493 of VZTG01021099.1, read as the reverse complement.
CAAAACCTTCTTGTCTACAATCAATATGATTGTCCTACTAAATCAATTTTTACTTTTTGAATAAAATTAATAGAGTCAGAGACACTGACTCTATTGCTAAGTCAAAGCAAATAGGATTTGTCCTTTTCAGCATTACAGTCTGAGCAAAAGCACGCAGTGTTGTTCATGATCCTTCCATCCACTCACTCCTTGCAGAGGCCTGGGCACCAGTCAGTGCCTTCCAGACCCATCACCTGCGAGTTCCAAACACTTCTGGATGTGGTGAGTTGTACTAAAGGACACGCAGGTGAAAGAATGTGACTCAAATCATCACAGAGGCAGACCAGCTAAAAATAATGAATGATGTTTAGATAGCAAGGGGCTGGGTTTTCTTACAGCCAAGGGCTTCTCTTACCGTGGAAGCTGGGAGTAGAAGGGTTTTCCATTTGATTTTTCTTGCAGGCAGTAGGTTTCCTCAGCATCAAGAAGTTCTGCACATCTCTGAGCCTGGTACCAACAGCAAATGAATTCACTCTCAGCACAGAGCCAGTGAAAGGCTACTTAAGCTTTCGGAATAGAGGCTCTTAAATGCTTTGCAGATAAGCTTTTAAGTGCTTTGCAGATAAAATCAAAAGGTGGGGATGAAAATGAAATAAAAGGTTCTAAGAATGGGATGTATTTAAAAGTCTTAGCTCTTCTTGTCTCTATAACCACAGTGAGTTTATAGGTTCATTTCTTTCAAGGGAGTGAAAATTAGACTGTGATACCAATTCAATACATTCACCACTAAATGTGGACCATTCTTCCACACCTTTATAGACATGCTTCTGAGTTTTCCTTTTCCCTTCCTCTGTGCAGTAAGTGTTACTGCAGACATTTCTCTTCGCTCTTTAAGTATTTGGAAAAATTGGTTCTTGCAATTTGCACTCTTTCTAGTGTCACCTCTATTCCCATAAAAATTGAAGCAAGATGTCTGAGACAGAGCAGAGTAGTTTCATGTAATCATCAGCCTCAAAATAATTCAGATCATTTGCTCTAATCCTCTCTTTTACCCAGAATTAGTTTGTTTCAAATATACCTCTTTCATGATGCTTTTTCAAATTGCTCCCTTACACCATCTCCCAAGAAAAGAAGGAGCATCAGAGTTCCCAGAGTTCTAAGAAATAGTCACAGATCAGACTCAATACAAAAGTGAAGTTCTGTCATGCACATATGCAACAGCCAAATGGCAAGAAAAGTAAATTAGGATGGGGGTTCAAGGGCCTGCTCTGGATCAGACAATGTGTGTAGAGGCTCAAGAGTCAAGCCACAAGAGCACCTACTGTACGCATATTTTGCAGCATCCCTGAGGATGTAAACCCAAACTCTATAGCACAAAGCAGAAAAATTAATGAACTGAATACGCAGAAGGAAATCTGAAGACACCCGAGACATCACTTACATTTCTGTGACAGCACAGCATTTCTTAAAGTCATCTGGCCTCCTTCACCTAGCAAATTCGACACACCAGAGAGATTTATTTTGAGCTAATCAGGCCCTTAGGCTGTGTCTGTACTAGTCCAGGCCCAGGTTGAAGCTCTGGCCTGCGATTATCCAGATTACCCAGGCTGCTCCCTGTCTGTCTGTGTGCTCCCCAACCCAGCCTTTGCCAGCTGACACTCTCCTGGAGACTGGAGGGGGAATGTTTGGGAAATACACACCCTGAGGGCTATTTCCAATACAAAGCACCAGATACACCTGATTTGAGTCCCTCCATCCACTACAATCCTCCAATATTATCCCATTAGGCTTTGCACCTTTTACTTGCCCTTTTGTTTCATCCCGTGGCAGAAACATTTTATTAGCATCATGCAAAAACACAGCCCTACATCATTCCAGGTACTTCAGGATGAAAAAACAGCATTATACCATAGTTAAGGGGCCTGCGTTAGCATAACTTTGACCTTCTCAAGGACATTAATTAAGCAGTTATACAATGAGTAATACATCTGAGCTGAATTCCCTTAGTTTCACCTCAAATTTATGTCAATACCAAGCTGACATTCCCATCTCTAATACTTATACTATTATTTGCTCTCTCATTGTTAAGCTAATTGAAGAGTGTGAGATCCAAAAAATTATTGCAGTGCTCGTTTAATATTTACTCTAGCAATGAAAGAGTCTTCTTACAGAAAAGGATCCAGCAGTCTCTGACATTTTTGATGTCATGTGTCCAGAAGTGAAGACTGTGGCTCTCTGCCACCTCTGGGACAGGGTCCTAGTGAGGTTCTCCCTGCAGCTCAGCAGACTCACTGTTCCAGCCCACCACACTATTTGTATGACTTGCAAATATCTTTTTAGGGCCCCTTTGTTTCACTGGTCAGGCAAAGCTGTAAAGGCAACTAAATGGCTTTATTCAGCACATGCTTCAGCTGAAAACCAGAAGACATCATATTACCTGTCACTGTTCTTACATGAAATTATCAATGGAAAACTTGGGTGCTGAGAACATTGCTTCTCATTTTGTGCCAATCAAATGGCATATTTTAATAGATTCCTAAATATTACCTCATATCTTCGTTTTTATTGTAGGAAATTTGTAAGCTATGACTGTAAATTCAAATCCAAGCTTAATACAATGTTGCATTGTAAAAGTCAATATACCCAGAGTGGCAGGAAGGAAGTAAAGAATAAAAGTAGTATCAGTAAGTTTCTTAAATTAAATCATATCTTATGCTTTCCAGATGGAAGCGAGACAATAATTCCCACCTGGTTATAATTTTTATCTATTCAATATCATTAAAAGAGTATGAAAATAGTATCTCCAGGCACAAGTGATGAAATAAAACTGTTAGATGATTCTAACTTTTCAGCAAGAAACTGCCTCCTTTTCCAATATCCACTCCAACCAAAGTATTTTTAGGTTAAAGTATATATATATATCTTTGTTGAAGTAATAAATAGGCCGGAAAATTGCCTTTGATATTGTAATTGTAAATAAAAGATCAGCATTTTTTCCTACAGAATATTTGGAGCATTATGGATTGTGCTGCTCTACAGCCCATAATTACACTTTTGTACTCTTGAAAGTCAGATAATTTATGACTTGAAAACCTGCTGCAGTCAATTCACTTGCAATTTAAAATTAATAGTATATATTGACAAAGATTCAGATTAATTATCTTTATTATGCATTTTCTACTCTTTAGTTAAATAAAAAAATACAAGACAAAACAAAGTCAGATCTCAAGAAGACCTCAAAATTTTAAAATTAATATGATATATCTCCAAAATTTTGTTCCTTCCAAAGGAAGATAGAAATCAAATGATTAAAAATTTAAGAGTGCATTTCAAAGGAAGAAAATTGCAACTGGAGCCATGTCTATTCATCTAGAGCTGGACAGCAAGGTTGAGGAGAAGAGAAAGGCTCACTTATCTGAGCATCCCCATCCAGGGCAGGTTAATCCTCACAGGCCTTTTAAAGGTCAATCAAATTTTGTCTCACAGCCATGATTATTTTTGCGGACATCAGAACAGTCAGCTGTTGTAACAGCGAGGACCACACCCCAAAATCTTTTTGTGGTACTTACTGTTTTTCATTATAGCAGTGAGTAATTAAAGCTGATAACCAAAACTGTAAAAAAAGCATAAAAGAAAGGAGCATGGGGAAATTAATAAATTAAACAGACAGCTGCAATGTATATCAAAGTGAGTGACTTAAAGTAAATAATAAAGGCAATAAAATCACCGGTACAACTTTCCCATTAAAGTAATAATTAAAATAAAGGAATTGTTCATGGTACTTAATCTTAAATGTAATTAATATTAGTTGGCAAGGGCTGGCTGAATGATTGCTGTTTATCAATGTGCCTCTACTGTAAAAATGGAAGTGGCAGAAAAATGAGTCTTTGTGGGCCTAATGGTGTGTCTTGGAGCATGAGTGTGGCCCACTGGTGTGCACGGATTCCACATGAGGATCTGTGGCTGGGGAGCAGCCTTGCTGAGGGGGACCTGGGTCCTGGTGCACAGCAGGCTGCAGATGATTCAGCAGTGCAGCAACAAAGGTGAAACTCATCCCGGGCTGCATCCGCAGGGGCACTGCCAGCAGAGATGGAGATGGGATCAGCCCCCTCCACTCAGCACCTGCCAGGCCACACCTGGAGCACTGCGGCCACTTCCCATCCCCACGATTTCAGAGAGACAGGGAGAGACTGGAGGGGGTTCAAAGCAGTGGAGATGATATCAAAATTTTTTGTACAGTGAGAACAGTCAGTCACAACCTCCCCAAAGACATGGTAGAGTCCCCATTACTGCAGGTTTCCAAGGTGTGACTGTACAGGGTGCTGATATTCTCATTGAAGATCCTCTTCCCATGAAATCTTGGACCAGAGGAAATTTCAGAGTCCCTTCCAACCTAGGCAGCTCTATAATTCTATGAGTCTGTTATTTGGAAGTCTAACCCAAAATCCCAAAATGTTATCAGATAAATCATATACCTGAATTACACTGTGAAAATCATGCTGCAAAGCAATGATAAAAACAATCCTGCTGCAATAAGAGGACAGTACTCACCAATATTTTCCAAAAAAATATTTATTAAATTTGAGGTGAAAATGTGAATTGTTTATAGGTACACTGATCCTGAACAAAAACTGACATGTAGAAGGTTGCTCATTGTGTCTCACAGTGGGAATTTTTTTTCTGGGGTGTATGTTTTTGGAGAATCATTTAAATAGCTGACAGCAGAATCTTTTGAAATATCTCTGCACTGTTCTGAAGGACGACTGTTTCTATAATCCAGCATGAGCAATATTAACATATTTAAAGGTATCACATGTTCACTTGATGAATATTGACTATTAAAAGGATTTTCATTTTTTAAATATCCTGCTGTTCTTTTTACAGTACTGAGTAGGCTGAAGTCTCTTTATTTATCTTTATCTCATAGAAAAAGATTATCCTCTCCCTATTTTCTGCTAACTAAAAGTAGAAAGAATATGAAGAAAATTGTGCTTTGGGGAAAAAGTGACCCTTTTTTGACCAAATCTTCCTTCCTTTCTTACAGAATTTTGCTGATGCCAAGTCTGATGTGACGGTGTTCGTAGCACAAAGCTATTTTTAAAGCTAGAGGGAATCTGGAGAAGCGATTTCATGCTATTGCTAAGAAAAGATTTGTCTTTTCTCATTCGTATGACAAATGCCTAGCAGATGCGAGAGGATTTTTCCCTTAGATTAAAAATGACGATGCTCCCTCATAACTCATAGAATAATAGGATGGCTGAATGAAACCCAAAACACATCTGTGTAGTGCACGTCCCCCTTTCTGGTGCCAGCACGTCAGGCAGGAGGCTCACACTCAATTAGCACCTCAGCACAGCCCCAGCCCCGGCGGGTGGGTGGGCAGGGAGGGGCTTCAGGCTTCATTTGCAGCTCCTTTTGTCCTGCTGCTGAGTTACCCTGCAGAACCTGACATGCACAGGCCTACTGGAATATTTTTTGGCATTTCCTTCCCCAGAATCATTCACGCTGCTAATCGACAGCTTGTGACTTTCAAGAACCTACCTACTATTCACTTTAGGAGTGCTATACTTTCATATGCAAACACAAACAAGTTTATGTAGCTCTATAGGTAGTTTATTAAACGTGCATTATCTCATACTTGGACTGACTTCTAAGATTTTACTTTTCTGATCATAAGGGAATAAAAATTTGGCATCAATTAAGTTTAGGTATTAAAAGTAAAGCAGAGAAAAGGTGAAAAAACTGAAGACTACATGGCAGCTCAGGAACATTTATTTTCCGTGGTTATATCTCTCAAATACTATTGCACATTAAAACACTCCCAATCACAACCCATTGTAATGTTAATTTTGCCCCAGTGCCATCTATGAAATGTCTCTTCCTTACATATGTTTCTTTCCATTTTCGTGCTTGTTCATGTTGTTTGCTTGCCAAAGCACAAAAAAATACTAATTTTAAAAGTTCCGTTTTTAGGTGATTTCCAATTTCCTACCCAGAAAGGCTGTTTTATAATGAAAGAAAGACAACAGCGCTATAATGGCTGAAGTTTTTATCACACATGGCAGTTGAACTGTAAAGCAACAATGCTAATATCAGGATCCTCAAACTTGCAATCAAGGATCCATCTACATGATGCAATGGAGCACAGAAACGAGGTCTCTCAGAACTCTACCTGCAAAGACACTTCCACAGGCTGTGTCCCACACAATGCCAGGCAAATGTATCAGCCTGGCTTGTAAGCTCTTTAATTGCATCCATTAGGGCAAGTATTTAGTCTAATGAACTCAGTTAGATTGTTTCCTGTTTCAAGATTAGCTTGATCATTACCAGTTTGATGATCTGTGCAGAGCTCTTAAATTCTGCACAGATACACCTTAAAAGCTACATCCTGAAAGGCGTTTAGGGATTTCATTCCTATTTGGTAACATTGTGCAAGTAAAGCATCTATTTTTTTTTTTCTAGTTTGGTATGTTAATACCCCTGAGAAGTGCACCTGAAGGGCTACAGTCAGGGTCTGTAGCTGATTTCCAGCATCAGCCACTGAGGGGTGGGGAGCAGCCAGGAACACTATGTTCAATGTACTTGCTGGAAAAGCTCAGGATTTTTTTCCTGGTAAACATATTAAATGTGGCAATAACATGAAATATTGTCCAGTGTATGTGCACTTAAAAAAAAAAAAAAAAAAAAGAGAGGGAGGAACTGTGGGTCATTTTTCAAATATGATTTTTGTCTCAAAGCACAGCATTTTACTGCTGGAAAATAAACCACAGTTCCAGCAAGGATGACCTGGTAGCTCAAAATGGAGGAAGTGAATGTGGACAAAGGAAAGCAAAGCCCTGGAGCCACACTCCATATGGTCACACAGGCAGGAACAACCTCAGCACCCTGGAGCATGCCCCACACTTTAGAGAATTCCTTTCTTTAACTGGAACAGATACCACACTGTCTAGAAACTTCAGGATGACTCAGCCTGATTCCTAAGGACTGTTTCACTTCTGTAAACTGCAGCAACATCGTAAATGAGATTATAAAATGGGCTTGGGAACAGGAATGCTGAATTTGCCCCAGTAGACCAGATCTCACATCTATCTGATCTGACAGCCATCAGTATCATGCATTCTGGAGAAGAGGAAGGATCACCTGTAGGTCAGTTCTCCTGACCTTGTATCATCACCTCCCATGTCTATCATCACAGTTTCTGCTGATTCAATATTAGATTGATTGCTGAAGCACGAGGTTTAACATCCTTTTGAATTTGTTAATTTTTTTTTAATTGCAACAATGTTAGAGACACATGGGAAGAGTTTTCCCCCGAAGTCATTTTAAAGCCACGTAAACAGCAGACTTTGCAGAAATGTGTTGGTTTTATGTGTAAGAAAGGCCATGTCCAAACACGCCCAGATTGACCTAAATCAACCCACAACCAGCGAGCCCATCACCAGCCAGGACAATCACAATGCTGGCGCTGAAAGATCCGGACACAAACGCTATAAGCGCCTAGCAGAATGTATGAAAGAGCCTGGGAAATGCCGAGATTTTGGAGATGCTCGGGAGCACGGCGGCTCCTGCCGGCGGGAGGCGGCTGCGGAGCGCGGTGTCCTGCTGCCCTCCTGCGGGCCGACAAACCCCGGCAGAAACTCCCAGAAACGCGCATTTCCATGGGGAAACTTGCCACGCAGAACATATCCCATCTTGGGAAGTGTTCTCTGCCCTGTTGTGGCTCTCCTGCGCATGACATCATCTACATACAAAAAGTGGGTTATGAAAAACAAACAAAAAGCAAACAAAACAACACCCCACACCCCCAACCAAAAAAAAAAAAAAAAAACCCAAA
>VZTG01021099.1:502482-533639 GCA_013397845.1 Melanocharis versteri | reverse complement strand
TTTTAGCTGTGTTCCGGTCTCAGAAAGGTTCAAGACCTCTTATGTCATTGATAAGGAAAAGCTATGCATCTTGTTTCCACACCTATTAACTGAGCGGCATATTTTAAATTATAAAATCCTGGTATTGTAGAGTCCTTGAAGTTGGAAAAGACCCTTAAGGTCATCACGTTAAATGATAGCACTGCAAAGTCCAGCACTAAAACATGTCCCTACATGAGTATGAACTTCTTCAAACTTCAGTCCTTCCCTCAGCCTCTCCCTATCAAACTTGTGCTCCAGCCCCTTCCCCAGCTCTGTTCCCTTCTCTGGACACGCTCCAGCCCCTCAATGTCTTTCTTTCGGTGAGGGGCCCAGAACTGAACACAGGATTGAAGGTGTGGCCTCACCAGTGCCCAGTAGAGGGGGAAAATCAGTACAAACCGATTGTAGTGCAGACATCTCATCCCAAAACTTTTAATCTGACTGTAACTGTGGGAACTTCTATGCCTTTATACCTCTAACATTTGAACTGCTTCAGCTGAGGTAGGAATCATATCAGAGCATATGTTGAAACTAAAAAAATGTTTAGCTTGGTTTTCTTTGGTTTTCTTTCAGTTTTCTTATATGCCTGCGTTTCCTGTTCAGGAGAAATACCAGATCAGAATTGTACGGAAAGTTTTCCCTGGCCTGGCTGAGATGGAGTTTCACTGGAAACATTGCAAGAAAATCTTGGGGTTGAGCTTTTTCTAGGCCAAAGATGTCTGGGTGAGCAACCAGTTTATTCCAAGCCCACCCTGATTTTTAACTTCATGCAAACAAACCAGTGCCATACTCTTGATGAACGAGACACGGGAGCTCCACATCTATTTGAGAACCCACATGGCATTTTACAGCTGGGAGGCCTTGAGGGAGTGAAACTGACAAGAGCAGAAGGAGCAAAGAATCTGCTAACAGCGCAGATTTAAACAGTCTATCCAGGACTAAGAGGAAAGCTGTGCAGTGGTTAGAGGATTAGCTACTACCTTGTTCTTCTTAGGCACATGCCTGACTAAATTGATCCATTCCACAGCTCTCTTTCCGGGTGTAAAAAAACAGTTTCCTTAGTTCACAGGGATGTTTCTACACATATTAGAGAGCATGAAATTCTCAGCATAATTAACATCACTTACATAGGTGCTGATGGTGTGAACTTGCAAGAAATTAATTCCTGCTAAAACTGGGAGAATGGAATATGTGCTGCTTGGCACATAATGCTCCTGGGTACCACTGAGGAAGAAATAATGAATTGTATTAAGTTTCATCAGTCATTAATATATAATGATTTCTCAGATGATTCTGTTCACTGAGTAAACCGAATGGATCCTTTACATAAATTAGCAGAAGTGGGTTGCTATAGTGCCAAAGAGCTACTTAAATGCAATTTATTCTTTTAGTGGAATGAAGTAAGTAACTAGTCTTCTTATCTCTCTAATCAGCAGAGGGCAGAGCGTGTCTTGCAAAGCACAGAATAGAACTGAGACTCAACAAAATTGCTAGAATATTGCAGCACTCAGGATTTGTTATTATTGTGGATTTAAGTTTTACTTTTTTTTCTTTTGACTTTCAACATTGTTTTTTATTAATAAAACCACAATCTTTTTATGATTCAGTATTGAATGAACACACCCTGCATATGTTTAAAAGGACTGAAATTCATTAAATGAGGGAGGAAAGCTGCCATTGATAGTACAAATTATTTAGTTAAAGAAGTATTGATCAGATTATATGTTAAACAATGCATTAATTAAGCTCAAGTGACTAATTACTGAGTTAATTTTGATTAGATTTTTTTTCCTGATCAACTGGAAATAATTCATGGTTGTGTTGAATTACAACATTCAGAAGAAATTTAAACAGAAATCCATACAACAAAAACTTTTAAAGGAAAACAAATCAATATATAACGTAAATGATTCTCCCAAAAGCTATAGGAAAATTGAAGGAATTATTTCAGACTAACAGTCTGCCTGTACTTGGTTTGCGTGGCCATATTCTGGTAGCAGGGGGGCTGCAGGGGTTGCTGCTGTGAGAAGCTTCCAGAAGCTTCCCCCATGTCCGACAGAGCCGACTCCAGCTGGCTCCAAGCTGGACCTGCCCTGGCCAAGGCCGAGCCCGTCAGGGACAGTGGTGGAGCTTCTGGGAAAGCAAATTTCCAAAGAGGGAGGAAAAACTTGGGTACCTGCAGCTGGAGAGAAGAGTGACAGTGCGTGAGAGGAGCATCGCTGCAGACCTCAAGGCCAGCGGAGCAGAAGGGGCAGGAGGCCAAGAGCCAGAGCTGAGGTTCCCCTGCAGCCCAGGGTGCAGCCCGCGGAGAGGCAGCTGTGCCCCTGCAGGACATGGGGGCCATGGGGGAGCACAGACCCACCTGCAGCCTGCAGAGGAGCCCGTGATGGAGCACACAGGTGCCTGAAGGAGGCTGGGAGCCCGTGGGAAGCCCGTGCTGCAGCCGGCTCCAGACAGACTCCTGGAGAGAGGAGCCCACGCTGGAGAACATTTCCTGGTCGGACCTGTGACCCTACGGGGGCCCCACACCGGAGCAGCCTGTGCCTGAAGGACTGCACCCCATGGGAGGCACCACCCTGGAACAGCTCAGGGAGAAGCGCAGCCCAAGGGAAGAACTCACATTGCAGAAGTTCATGGAGGACTCTCTCCCATGGGAGTGAACCAACACTGGAGCAGGGGAAGAGTGTGAGGAGAAAGGAGCAGCAGAGAAGCGATGAGGTAACCGCAGCTCCCATTCCCCATCCTCCTGCACCACTCAGGCAGAGGAGGTAGGGAAACCTGCAGTGAAGTTAAGCCTGGGAAGAAGGGAGGGGTGTGGGAGGGAAGGGATTTTAAGATTTTTTTTTCCATGTTCTCAATATCCTACTTTGGGTGTCAGGGGAGATCTGTTCTGTCACTGAAAGGCTCAGACAGTGAGTACTGCAGTTGAAGATTCCCACATTTGACCAGGAGGAGGAGAGGGATGCTGGGTACACTGGACTGTGTGGATTCAATGCCTGACACCATAAAAAGAAGCAAGATCAAGGGACCTGCACAACAGATTCAGTTATTGGGAATAAAATGGCAGGATGGACGTTGCCATCTCCCCATGGATGTGATCAAAAAGGCATCAGCTATGTCTCCACATGCTAACAAGAAAGAAAAACAAGCTTTCCTAGGCCTTATGAGATTCCGGAGAAAGCATATTCCAGGCTACAGCTGCCTTATGAACCCTTTTTATCAAGTTATCCGAAAGCAGAATAATTTGGAGGGGTGCCTTGAGCAAAAACAAGCCTTTGAGCAGTGTCAAAGAGGTTGGAAACACAAGACCTAGAGGCTTGCACCCAGGGTTTGGGTTCGAAATCCCAATCTGCCTTAAAAAAAAAAAAATTACCATATTGGAAAAAAAGTTCCATAGAGACCATTACTCTGTTTCATAGGTGCTGTTTTGAATTATGACATGGGATGCTCTGGCAGACAGTGCCATGGTGAAAAAGTCCTGTCCTTCTGCCCATCTGGCAGAATATATACTGGTGTTATGAGTGACACTGCCTCTCAAGACTTTTTGGACTCGAAAAAGCAAATGTAGAACTGAAGTCATCTGAGGAAAGGGGACTTAAGTTGTTAACAAATAAAGAGAGAAAAGAGATGCTGTTTTCCACAGACAGCTTAGTTGTCTGTCGTAAAGACCTTCTTTCCAGTTTGGTTTTGCTTCTTTTATTTTTTTTTTCTGTGTCGTTAATTTTACATATAACTTCTTATGTCATTTCTCTTCATCTTCTTGTCACAAAGCAATTTGTCAGGAGCTTTAAATCCAGGAATTCCCCAGATCAAAATGTTCATGACAGCTTTGTAATCGACCCATCCATCCTCCCCTATGGTGACAGAAAAGGAGAACTGAAAATTATTTGTCACCGTGGATGGTGGCCCCACTCTGTATGAGAGCAGGTTTAGGGACTGTTTAGTTTAAGCCCCGTGTTTTCTGTCATCCTGGAACATATTGGTTAACCACAAGCATCAGGGGGCTCCATAAAAATGTATTTCTGTCTGGCTTTATTCTAAGGATTTTAATATTAATTATATTTTCACAGTGAAAAGTTGCCAACATTAAACTGAAAACTGTGACAGAGATTAAATCTCATTTACCCGATTCCAACAGCTTTCTTGAGGAGTGGAATCTACATTTGTGTCCCAAGAAAGACAATCCTATTAATTTATGTGAAATTTACTTTCTACTAGGTTATTTCCCTGTTTTATTTTTTCCACATGTTGTTGCTGAAGTCATTGTTCCTTTCACCCACCGGAGGGCAGCAAGAAGTTTAAAATCCTATGTGTTGCATACTTGTGTTATTTCAGGGAGCTAGTCAAACTTCCAAGTTACATTGCAAGGAAAATTCCATTCAAAAATCTTCTTTTCCTCCCGAAACATCATGAGAAATCAAAGAATCTTTCTTCCTGAAATTATTTTTTCCTTGAGAAAACTGGGTTTAAAATGTTGAAATATTATATTCTGTCTTGGTGCAACAGTTTCTCCCTGAGCACATCATAGTCTGAGTGCTTGGAGTCAGTCTTTCATTTGGAATAGATATTCCGAGTTTTAGCTCCATGGTGTTTTAATAGCAAAAGACATGCAACCAGAGCAGGTAAGACATCCCACAGCTAGACCATAAAGGCCAAGAGAAGCACAGGAACATGGGCCTGCCTTTATTGACAAATTTCATCAGGTAGCACAAATGGATCATTAGAAAATACCTGAGAATCAAAAATATCTTAGTTCAGTCTGTTCCAATACGTCATTAAATATTTTCTTGAGGAGCAATTTAAAAATGGAAGAAAAATTAAAGTGTTCCTTAAAGAAAGCTTCAATCAGTGAGAAGTGCCCTGCCCATTGAAAAATACAATTATATGAAATTCCTAAAGGTGTCCATTATAGAAGATGGCTTTAACCAATATTCATCTAGCTGGGCTTTGCAAAGGCTGTGATCATTGATGTACAGATTTATTTTAATAAATGTACATTAATAATTCCTATTCATACTGTCATTCTAATGTAAAGGAAGAAATTGAGACATTATGGCATGCTGAGATAAAAGGTTTAATCCACTCGGGATTATAAAACATCCTCAGTTATACATACAAGCTTTTTAAGGAAAATTAGACTAACAGGGGATTGTGCAAATGGCTTAGGCTACAATTTTTATTTGCATCTAATTACTTTGGGGTTATGTGGTATTTTTTAATGAAAGAATATTTGCTTTACTGCATCTGGTAAATCAGAAATTATAGACTATGCTATAGCTCAGTCAAGGCATAGCTCAATCTAGCTCAGCTTCTTAGCATTGGTGCCTCTTATTTTTGTTCATAAGTTGAGGCAAAGTAACTTATGATAAACTTGAAGGAACACCGGTGGCTTTTCAGAATCGAAATCCACATCATAAATATTTCAGAGTGCTATCAATTCACTCATTCAGTCAGTAAGTACACAAGTTAGAAGGGGCTATAGATTAAATAGTCTTCCATATTATCCAAATAAGAATTCTGTGAATTGCAATGGAAATGAGATCACTCCTCAAAGAAGGATTGTAGAAACTGAGGTGCAATTCCTATTCCTCTTTAAAAATCTGTTTTTAGAAAATTATGAGCTTTAGAAAATTCACAAACCGTACTGATTCATGTGCTTGAACAGGAGGGACTCTTTTTGTTTCTTACCTGTCTTTTTCTCATATAACATATTTTAAGGCCCTCACCAGTTCTATTCTGGAGTGTGGTCAGCACAGCAGAGACCTCATCATATATTCCAAAATATTTTGTGTCCAATTGTGTCCATATGAGTCTAGTCCCTTAATATTTCAGCTATACTTTGAACTGCCTCCTCAGCACCTACACTCAGAGATGTGGAAAACATTTCCATCTATTCATGAGCTTCTCTGTTCACTGTAGAAAGCTGTGATTTGTCCTTCAGCTTGGGCTGACAGCACAGACTTGGTGGAAGGGTTCTGAAACAAAATGACATTGTTTAGTAGTTAGTTTCTCATTGTGAATTGCTTAATGTGGTGCCTGAAGCCATCCTACAGGACAATACAGTGGCTGTGTGCTTTGTTTACATTGGAGTAATATTCCAGTTCCTCACTCTGCCTCATTGCACGTCTCCCTTTGGTGGCAAAACATCTTCTTGCCCTTCTGGCATTTGGGATCAATTTTGTTAAATAATCCAATGATAAGATATGGCTTTGGGAACCCATCAAAAAAAAAAACATCACTACGAGAAGGGCATTGAGGGGCTGGGAGTGTGTCCAGAGAAGGGCAAGAGAGCTCGGGAAGGGTTTAGAGCACAAGTCCTGTGAGGAGCAGCTGGGAGAGCTGGGGGGTTGAAGCCTGGGGAAAAGGAGGAGGAGGAGACCTTATTGCTCTCTACAGCTCCCTGAAAGGAGGGTGTAGCCAGGTGGGGTCAGACTCTTCTCCCAGGCAACCAGTGACAGGACAAGAGGACGTGGCCTTAGGTTGCACCAGGGGAGGGTATGTTATATGAGGTTGGACGTCAGGAAGAATTTCTTCACTGAAAGGGTTGTCAAGCTTTGGAATGGGCTGCCCCAGGAGGTGGTGGAGTCACCACCCCTGGAAGTGTTCAAAAAACAACTGGATGTGGCACTTAGTGCCATGGTCTAGTTGACAAAGGTGGTGACTAGTCAAATGTTGGACTCAGTGATCTGAGATGTCTTTTCTAACCTCAGTGATTCTGTGGTTCTGCTAGCACCTTAGTTTCCCTTTCTATTTATACTAAATTGGCATAGAGGCACCTAAGGGGAACAATTTATTTCTGAGGAGCACGCACATTGCTTATAATTAATTTTGCAGCTGTTGACACAGAAATTTCACTCTGGCAAGCATGGTTGGACTTTCTACATCTGAACATCTTCCTTATTCACCTCTGGGTTCCATCACCCTGTAGTGTTAGGTTTCTTTTTTCTATCTTTCTATACCCAAACAAATACATAACATATTGTTTAACAAGTTTGCCTGTGCACTGGAAGAAAAACAGCAGGACATGTGGGGTTTTTTTCTGATTGGTAATGATTTAGCCTGGATCCCCTAATCCCTGCCAAGCAACAAGAGAGCACATATTTGCCGTGCTTGGATTGATATTTCTTGGTTTAGACAGCAGCATTTGAGGCTGCATTGTCAGTGGGAAGTACGAAAAGCTTAACCCAGAAAGCACTGAGCCCTTTTAATGAGCCCTCAAGGATGTCAAACGCTGTTTGTCCAGCTCTCAAACGCACACTCTGACATATCCAAAAGCTGGTACTCTTGTCAAAACAGCCAACTCAAGTCCCCACGGGCCTTTCATGTCACAGTGTCAGTGCTTGGCTCCAAGAGTGCAGGAGCTGCCACAGCGCATCCGGCACGGCCCCGTCTGGTCCAACAGCCTGTTCCTGGCACCACCCGGCACCGGAGCCTCGGAGGAGGTTCTGCGGTGGGCAGCCACCAGGACCCTCTCCAGCAAGGGCTTCTCCTGACCACCAGGCACTCCGCGACCACGTGTGCAAGAGGGACTAACTGTGTATGAGTCCGTATGTCCCAGACACAGGAGGAGTTTGAGGTTTGCTGGTTCTTTCAGTCTCCTTTAATGTAACTTGGGGTTCGTTTTGTTCTCTTGTTTTTAAGTAAGTTGCATAAATGTCTGCATGCTACTCTATCTTTTGGCAAGGAGTTCCATATAACACGCTCTGTGTGTGTGATCAGCTTGCTAATGTTAAACTATCATGATTTATTTCGGGGGGGAAAGTTTCTGTATGCTTTGTACATCCTATATGCCCTTCTTTATTTTACATTATGCCTTTGTCCAGCCTTCTCCCATTTGCTGTGCAGTGTGAAACATCTGACCTATTCTTTCCCTCCCTGAAAAAATTATCATTAAATAATTAAGCATCTTGATCAAGTTTATTGTAATTCTTCATATTTTTATTTTGAATATTCCATTTTCTATTTTTGTCTGGATTTTGACAATGTGACTAGAAGTCAGAAGAAAACTTGAGATGGCTTAAGCAGAAATGGCATAGACCCATGGATCTATATATAGAGCTAATGTACAGATGGAGATAAATTTTATAATTTAGCTGCTCTGAAAGAATAAAAGACCTAGTCTGTCTTCACTGCTGCTCTTATTCTTCTTCCTCAAATTGATGGCCATTCTTTCTTACTCTCTAGTCCTCATCCTTCCTGCTTCAGAAATAAATTCTCAGCCCTATTTAAACCAAAGGAGTTTTGCAATTCAGCAGAGCAAGGATTCAATACTTTGGGTGAGGATGCTGAAGAAACTCAAACATCAACTGTGGCTCAAGAGATGATACAAGTAGATGTGTTGACAACTAAAGGAAATATTATATATAAATAAAATTTACATTCTCTAGTCAATAGGCTTTTGAAATAGCAGGGCACCTAGTTCCAAGGGCACCTAAGCCACCACTAGGCCTGCAACTACCTAAGGTTTGGCAGTATTGTGCAAATAAGCATCCCAGACTAAATGTGAGCCAGTGATGTGTTATTGGGCTACTAGACAAAAGAAACTTAACTATATCTGCCTCCTTACATGCACTTTATATAATAGTCTCTTCTTCATAAGGTAGAGACCTTGGAGAGAGCTGGAACAGGAAGAATTAGACCCATGAAACACAGAATAAATTGTTAAAGGCCAAGATAAGCACAGACCTGCCTGTTTTTCAGTGTTTTCTGTGTCTCTTTCCTGCTCTGCATGCATTGGTATCACCTTGGGTGTCTAATTCTTCTCATGCATCACAGAAGAATCCTAAAATCCTAGCTCTGGACTGAGCTCTGGGAGAGACCAGGTGCCCTCAAGGTTATATAGAGCACTACTACGTACTGTACAATCAGATGCACTTTCATGTTTCTAGCTTTTAACTTGCTTGAATTCATAATAGTAATAATAATAATAGTAATAATGACACAAAGAAGAAGCCAGGTTTTATTAGATGAACTTCTATGTCTAGAGAAAAAAGGCCAAAATTCCAGATCCATACGTTCTCCCAGTCTAACATATTCCTACTCTTTATAAATATTGATGGATATATTCTTCACAATAGTGCATTTTTACCAAGAGATTTGGAACGGTTTTAAAGAAAAGATATTTATCATTCTTTTTTAAGCAAGCTGGGCACAGACAGGTTCTCCCCTAGCACATTCCTGTATGCTGTAAAATACCCTCTCTTACGAGATCTGATACTGGAGAAATAAAGCAGGAATACAATAGTTAGTCCTTTCTACAGAGGTCTTGCATTTCTGCCCAGACTAATTGCCATTAACTGAAATATGCTGCAAGGTAGCTCACAGTGCAGAAATAATGTACCTGAATGGCCAGGATGTAATTTAGTTATGTCTACAGCAAGTGAGCAATGCTCAACCCCAAGAGCAGCATGCTCCAAATGTACTACACAGGACGAAATAATTCTATGGATAGTTTGGATCAAGCTCTGCTTGCATTTGCATCATTTTTGCAATGATGACATCCTTGCATGAGAACAAGTCAGACCAAATTCATGTATCTTCTGTGAGATGATTAGCAATAAACAAACTAAGCCCGTGTATGATCACTGTGCTTTCATTCGTCAAGTGCCTATGAAGGAACATTTGCATTCGAGCCAAGATCTTTGCTTGAATGAAAAATTATCCCCACTGGAATCAAACAAGGCTATTTGACATAAGTACAGAAACCAATTTAGTATCTCTCTCTGCCAAGGGACTCTGGGCCTAAGCCTGCTGCTGCTGAACTCATCAGATAGATAGGGCTCATTATCCTTGCAGGAGATTAAGGACCACTTCTACAGTCCTGCAGAAGGCTTCTCATCAGCATTAAGACCTAAATATCCTCACAAGTGACTCTCATTCCTGCACAGGCATAAGGTTGCAAACACTTCTAGTGGTATTTCCAATACCAGAGAAAAATCCTGCCCTCAGACTTTCAGGTTTTGGGGTCATGCTGCGGGTATATGAGGAGGGTTTATCCTCAGTATGAATTTTTTCTCTTCCCACTGTTTTGGTGAGGAGAAATTGCAATTAATATACTTCAATTTCAAAAGAGAAAAAAAGTAATTTAAAAAATTATAGTAATTGGGGCATTCAGCTGCACATCAAAGGATATTCTTTTCTTTTACATCCTTGCTGAAATGTACTTTCAGATTTCCTAAAGAAATTACCTTCGCCCATCACTAATCTTCTTTAAAAAGGAATCCTAAACAAATATTATGGCATGAGTACGAAGTCACTCAATCAAAGGATACAATTCAATGACTCTGTTATATTGAAAAGTCCTTGATCTTAATGAATAAAAAACAACAACAAGGGATTACATAAAATTAAATCGATATAGTTGATATTGTAAATGAAAATATATTCGAGTTCTGGACAATGCTCTCAGGCACATGGTGGGATTCTTGGGCTGTCCTACGCAGGGCCAGGAGTTGAATTTGTGACGCTGATGGGTCCCTTCCATCTCAGGATATTCTGTGGTTCTACTATCTAGGTAAAATTGCAGTCATACCATAGAAAGACAAACAAGGACAAAAAGCATGGGCATAGCCATCTGGTCATTAGAAAGGTTGCTGTTACATCTAAAATACATGTAGACTGAGCTTCAGGCAGGTCAAGATAAGTTTAAACTAAACAAATCTGGCAAGTCTTCATCCTGAGGCCTTTCAAAATCAATACAAATCCTGTGGCCAGTTGCTAGCAGTAGTCTTTCCCAAGCTACTACGCTGCAGTACAGTCACTGAAACCTCTTGTCTTTAGAAAACAAGGTAAGGTGGAGAAGAGGAAGTAGTTAATTTCCTTTGTGAGTTGTCTGTTTTCTTTACCATAGTTCTATACATATTTTTCATTTGTAAGTGTCCTTCTGTGGGGAAAAAAAAGGCATTTAAAATGTTGGCACAGGTAGGAAGCCACCCTGAGTACAAAAGAGAAAGCAATGTCTAACAGAGGTCTCGGGGGCATGGAAATGAGGCATAGAACAGCGAGAAGTCACTGCAGCCCTTCTCACTTTTCCTTACATTTAGTGTTTGCAGGTTCCCAGTCAGCATGCTCCTTTGTTTCACCTGCAGGTGCTGCTCCCTGGTTTCACAGAGGTGCCACAAAACATCACAGATTTCCCACAGGAAGTGCAGAACTTACTGGGTCCCCACTCAGGCTAACTTCCTAGATCTATGCAAGGAGCAGCTCAGGTCTCTTGGTTTGTTCAGCCTGGAGAAGAGGAGATTGAAGGGAGACCTCATTGGGGTCTGCAGCTTCCTCACAAGGGGAAGAGGAGGGGCAGGCACTGATTTCTTCTCTATGGTGCCCAGTGACAGGACCAGAGGGAACGGCCTGAAGCTGTGTCAGGGGAGGATTAGGCTGGATATCAGGAAAAGGTTTTTCACCCAGAGGGTGTTTGGGCACTGGAACAGGCTCACAGGGAAGTGGTCACAGCACCAAGCCTGACAGAGTTCAAGAAGCCTTTGGACAACACTCTCAGCACATGGTGAGGCTCTTGGTTTGTTTTGTGCAAGGCCAGGAGTTGGACTTAGGTGATTCTTGTGGGTCTCTTCCAACTCAGGATATCCTATGATTCTATGACCCCATTTTTTCAGATGCTCCTTTATAACCTGGACCAAATGGGTCATGTCTGAGCCTGACAAATGGCATACATTCCAGAGGGATGCAGGATGACCAGGGAAGAGAGCAGGGAAAGCCGTGAGCTGTCCCTAGATTGCTTCAGGACTGCGGGCAGACTACTGCAACCCAGAAAAGGCTGTGGGGGCTCAGGTGTGCCTAGACATGTTTTGAAACGCAGCAAAGTACTCCAGCACATGTAAGAGCATGTGCATCCCATGATCACACTTGAAGGAGTCAGTGGAAACAGCAGCTGACCTTCCTCTCCCAGTGTGCCAATCCCCATAACTTCCACAGCCAATGAGCCTGGCTTTTTTCACACCCAGCTCAAGATGCCATTGCCTGAGCTGTATTTCGCCATTCTGTGGCTGACCCACGGCACTCACTGGCTGCTTTCTACTCCTCATCAGGCAGCAGGATCTTCCCTTTGACATACAGAGTCATCAAATGGCCTGGGTTGGAAGGGACCTCAAAGATCAGCTAGTTACAGCTCCACTGGCGTGGGCAGGAACACCTTGCACTATCCCAGGCTGCTCAGAGCCCCATCCAGCCTGGCCTTGTACACTTCTAGGGATGGGGCATCCACAGCTTCTCTGGGCAACCTGTGCCAGTGTCTCACCACTCTCATAGTAAAGAATATTTTCCTAATCTCTAATCTAAACCTACTCTCAGTCAGTTTGAAGCCATTGCCCCTTGTTCTGTCACTCCAGGCCCTCGTAAATAGTCCCTCTCCATATCACGGTCCAGCACCTCGGGTACTGCCAGGTGGGTATTCCAAAGGGAGGCACCACCGTGCAAAAGCCGTGGGCAAAATGCTCCCACAGAGGCTCAGCCCTTGAAGAGACCTTTGAATTGGGAGGGCATTGCAACTGCATCCTACTGATCCCATTTCCACAACTGAGAGACCGACCTGTTGGCCCTTAATACGGATTTTTATGCTAATCCTTCGCAAAGACTAAGGCAGTTGCACAAACACTTTAGGAATATGAGGGCAAGGGAACTGCTCTGGGAGAGATCCCTGGCAGAAAAAAGCTGTGTGTTTCCTTGTCACTTATTTGATTTCCTACCTGGAATGTATTTAAGGACTAATAAGAAATAAACATAGTTATGGGAAGGAGCAGCTGACTGTGAAAATGTTTAAAAGTAATAAACATGGCTTTCCATGGCCTTTTGTGAGATGTGAGTAACATTGTTGAGTCTTCCTGTATCCTCAGAAGATCCATTTAGACTGAGAGTGAGCTCCCTGCAGTTTTATGGGCTCAAAAACCTCATCTCTAAAACTAGTGAATTACCAATTAAAAGCGGTAATGGCAACTGCAGCAAAGAAGTCATGACAGGTAGTAATAAGACCTTTTGTGTTTAAAGAAGAAAATGAAAAGTGCATTTGCTTTCAAGAAACAGTGATCCTCGTAAGACATTAAGAACAGCTTACCTCAAGCTCCACATGGAGCAGATGGAAAGAGAAATGATACTTTAGATTTGGGAATGAGTTCCCTGTGGGGCTGGTCCGCTGAAAGATCTAGCTCATTATCTGTGGAAATGTAAATGTTATGTCACCACTACAGGGGAAAAAATGGAGTGAGCGTCTGTTTTAAAAGACAAAGCCTTGCATTTTCTTTAATTTAGCCGCAGTAAAATTAGTTGTAATCTTAATTCCCTCTTATAAAGTGGTGCTCCAAAATCTAGGTTTTTATCTAAACCAGCAGATTACATTTCTGCATCTCTGCTGTGAAGAAAGTCTTCAAAATGTCACCTTAGCTAAACCAATAGACTACCACGGTCCTTAAGAAGCAAATCATTTGAAAAAACAAAGCCTATTTCCAGTTTTACTGGTGTTTTATCACACTGCTGAGGTGTTGTAAAGGTTCCTCAAAGGGCAAAGACATGGCCTGTGCACAAATGATTTCCTGTTTTGACCTCTGCTCTTTTCTGCTGACTTTCCTTCCGTCACCTGTGTCTGCTGCAGAACTAAAGCTCAGTGCACAACAACAAATCTGCTTCCAGGGGTCCACAAGAATTTCTTTAGCAAATAGGTATCACTAACCACACCACTGTTAACATTTCCCGTACATAAAACATTAATTGAAATAAGATTTGGATGTTCTTGTCTCTTGCTGCAGTTCCTTGCCCCAAAACTATTTACCATAGCCTGCACTTCACCACAGCTTCAGAACAAAATAAATGATTGCATTGGTCTGTCTACTCTTGTAACTTATGCTACCAATTAACGGGGCAGTTAAGGGGAAGTTAATGACTGATTTTGAAATGGAATAATCACTTCTCCCGTGCTATTATTTTTATTCACTATATTGTGCATAAAATATGTCTATATGAATTTGTACATCATTTTCACAGGCAATTTGATGTAAATTTATCACTGTAAAGTAGCAATTAATATAATTACAAATAAAATGTCTTGCTATATTAAAATTCAGCTCAGAATTTTCTGATGACCATTTACTTTAAATTTCCTTTGTAATAAGCTTTCTCTGTTTAATTACATGTGATGCTGTTTAGGCAATTAATTTTCACTTCTCCGAGAAGGCCATATTCATAAAGGATGTTTGTTACATCCCCAGCCTGGTGCCATGCAGAATTGGAGGAAGACAGTGTGAGTGACAATTGCAGTGTTATGCTTGCAGGAAAACACTATAAATAGAGCAGCTAAACTTAGGGACACACCTGCTGTGCTCTCAGAATTTAATCCTCACACAAGGTGCTGAGTACCGTGAAGCAGAAAGCTTACAGAAATCACTAGGCATTAGGATGATCCATCCACTGCAGAGTGGGGCATGGGTGACAGAAATGCCAGCGTTGCTGCAAAACCCCTGTAATGTGTTATTTCTAAGCATATTGAAACACTGTGTGCAGAACTTTCATGGCATGGATACATGCTAAAAAAGAAAAGACCAGAAGGTGACTAATGAGCCACACCATCATCCCCAGTGTAATGTAAGAGGTGCATAAATGTGAATTTCTCCCATAGCACTTCCGAAAGCACCAGCTCTTCCCAAGAGTAAGCTCCCTTGGTAACTGCCAGGGGAGGGATTTCCCTCAAAACCAACATTTAAAGCCACTATATAGATGTCCGGGGAAAAATCCCCATCTAGGTACCTTTGACAGTTCCAAATCTTTTTTTCTTGCCTGCCAGTTTTTCAACCAGTGCAGTGCGCTTATGCTCTTAACAAGGGTTTGTGAGCCTGCCCTTTAGCTAAAAGAAAAATCCATGCCATAGACATCCCAGGAATAGGGAATTAAACTAAAATATCAGGTGACGTGAAAAAAGCGAGGCCGAAATGTGAAAAACGGGTGAAAGGGAAGCATATATTGCCTGCATGATAGCCTCATCTCCATTTGTGTGTTTTATACGTGTACAACGTGATCATAGAATCATAGAATGGCCTGAGCTGGAAGGGACCTCAAAGATCATCTCATTCCAACCCTCCTGCCATGGGCATGAACACCTTGCACTAGAGCAGGCTGCTCAGAGCTCCATCCAACCCGGCCTTGGACACTGCCAGGGATGGGACATTCACAGCTTCTCTGGGCAATGTGTGCCAGGGCCTCACCACCCCTACAGGGAAGAATTTCTTCCTAATCTTTAATCTAAACCTACTCTCTGTCAGTTTGAATCTATTCCCCCTTGTCCTATCACTCCAGGCCCTTGTAAATAGTCTCTCTCCATCTTTCCTGGAGGCGCCCTTCAGGTACTGCAAGGCTGCAATCAGGTCACCCCAAAGCCTTCTCTTCCAGGCTGAACAATCCCAATTCTCTCAGCCTGTCCTCATAGCAGAGCTGCTCCAGCCTCCTGATCACCTTGGTGGCCTCCTCTGGACTGGCTCCAACATGGCCATGTCCTTGCATGATGATATTAAGGACAAAGGACCTCATAAATAAGACAAGAATGGAAAATTTTAGTCACTTAGTCCAACATGCTGCTCTCACAGGTAGTAATATTATTCCTTCCATAAACTTTAGAAACCCCCATCTGAAAGCTGTCTAGATTTCTCATCATACTGCTTCAAGGACCTTTTTTTTCTGATTATTAGATCATTTTGCTAGGTTTCAAGATGAACTGTGCCAGCTTATACATATTTTTTTCTATATCCCCACCATTCTTCAGGTTTGAGCTTTTTCCATCCCATTTATCTGCTCAGTGTACTAAAAATGAGCAATCATATCCCTTCAGGCCTTCCTGCTAGAAGCTGAACAGAACAAAAGTTTACTTTCATACTTTTAGAGAAAGGACAGTATAATTAATAGGAAAAGAGACACAAAGGGAAAAATCCCAGTTCTGCCTGAAAAAATGACAAAACTATTGTTTATTTATCCATCATGGCCAGAGAGAGGTCATAAAACACTTCTATATCATATAATATGATCATATAATCAAAGGGGGACAAACCAGAGCGAATGTTAAACACAGAGTAACAACTTACTCTTATTATGAGGTTGTGTTTAGTCATTTCTAGGTGTGTGAAAGGGGACTTTTCTGCTAAGTCAGAGGCTAAAAACTTTATGAACCATACAAGATGAGGGGGCTGTGAATGCTTTGTGTAAGTTTTTTCCCAGGATGGAAGCAGGGTTGGGACTTCTCATTTTCAAAAGGAGATAAGGGATGGGTACAGGTGGCTCTGTATGGAAAACATGGGTTGCCAACGTGTGGGGCATGCAACAACCATTTCACTATTAGGTTCTGCTCAAGCTTGAGCTACAGGAAATGTAAATGCACCGAGCTCATCACCAGTTCCAAATATTTGCTTTACTTTCTATTTTTTTTTTACTTTAAAAAGCATAGAATTTTCAAAACCTTAGTTTTTGCTTTGCAAAAAAAACCAAAACAAAACAAAACAAAAAAAAAAAGAGCAGCTGTAAAACATGTCTTGCATCTGCCATAAACAGAGGGTGGCACGCTCCAAATAGTTGATGAATTATAGCGTGCAAATATTCCATAAATAATAATGGCAGCTTTCCGAATCTAGTTTTCTTTTCTTCCTGTTCCACTGGCCTTTATTGCAGTAATGAAGATTGTCCCGAGGATCTGTAAATTCACTCAGGAGCTAAAGAGTGTCCGAGAGCTTTGCAGTATCGATTGGAGGGACGTTATGTGGCAATCACTAGTATATCAACCCAAACAGCTATTACACCTTCCGTGGGTCCCATGAAACCTACCTGGAAGTTTATGGAGTTCTCATTTCCTAAGATGGAAGAAATTGCATTTAGAAGAAACTCTCAAGGGACTTCCAAACTCGAGGAAATAGCGCAAGTCAGGCAGTTAAAAAATAAAGCAGGAAAAGGTGGCCATAAATAAAAAGCTGCTGGCAGACCTGGGTGCTCTGGTTCTGCACTGAGAGCTTCCCAGGGAGAGATGATTTTGCACGGCAGGTCGGAGTTGAAGGAGGAAGACAAGGCAGGTTTCTCAGGCTGTCATCCCAGGAGTGGGCACGTGTCATCTCGATTTAAAATTAACATCATTTGGGGAGATTAACTTGTAAGTTACACAGTGCTTTATATGAATCAAAATATGTGAAGCAAATTAACACAAAGTCTTCAGTTCTCCTCAAGGGAGACACTTTTTAGCATTGTTTCCAGTTGATTTAGCCTTTAAATGAGCAAGGTTATAATTAGTAATTAAGCTTGCTGCATTTTGGGCATACAAATGAAGACAAAAAGTGGAGTTGCAGCTTCTGAGGGGAAAATGAGAGTAAGCATATGGGAAGCAAATGAGGCTAATATGACACAATTCACGGCTTCATTAGCATCAGCATGCCAGTCAGGCAGGCTCCCTTGGACATTAACACTTCACTTGCTGAACTTCAGCATCAAGTGTCCTGTAACAAGCCTAAAGAAACTAAAGAGGTACATATAAGATGAGAAAGTGATGAAACACAAAATACCCTCAAGCTTCACTCATGCCCTTAAATGTAAAGATAAGCCAGAATCACACTACTGAGATGGGGGAGAGGATCTGGAGCCTCTCCATGACTTAGACAACATATCAATCAGGTTTGTGTCAGCTAAAGCTATAAAGCAGCTTTGGATATCACTATTTATTGTATTCTGTACAATTTTCAATTTTCTGGATTTGGCCAAATTTTCTATATTTGCACACTGGTTGAGCACCCAACTGATCCGCAGCAAGAAACAGAAAGTTTCTACGCATCCAAGCGAGAGAGCATATGGAAAACTGAGAACGACAACAACTGAATGGACAACTACCCTTTGGGCCAAAACCCACTGAAATGACTAGGAATCCTTCAATTGAATTAATGAAGTTTTATGTGAGTGAGCTGGATAACTACATGGTAGCACCAAAATTTGGGACACTCATGATAGAAGTCACTTCCCAATAGCAGAATGTGATTTGCACTTTCTTCCAGCTGTATATTACTAATCCTTCCAACTATGTTCTACACAGTTTTGGTTGCCTCTGCCTCTATTCAGACAGGCAGTTCCATCCAGATTTTGGCATTAATGTCTCTTGTGTGCTTTTCCCAATGTGAGCAGTCAGAAACAGCTGCATTCGAGATCATGCTATGTGCAAAACCTGCAGCAATTCAAAACTGAAACATGCTACCTTGGCCTCTCCTACACTCAGCAATAATTTAAATCTGCGTATGAAAGATATTTCTAAATGCTTAAGATCCAAAAAACCTCTAGGTCAACAATCTTTCTCTGCTAGGATTTTTATAGCTGGTACAAAAATGTTCCTTTGATAAATATATCAGGAAGGATAGAGAATGAGTGAACCAGATTTTTTAAAAATACTAACCAGAAATATTAAAAGCTGACAGAGCATTTGGCAGACTTGTGAAATGTTAGTTCTAAATCCTGTATGTCTTGTGAATATAAACAGGATCTAAGCAAAGCTGCACTGAAAAGCAAGAGAAGTTTCATTCAGACTTTGCTCAAGATTTCATCAAGACAGTTGTTACCTTTGCCTTCAAAAAATGAGTAGCAGTGCTATTTAACACACCTGCTCGTTAGTTTGCTTTGCCAAGAAACATCCTAAGGAATAAATTTCTAACAGTTTCTCATAGCAAGACCATTCCTTATGGCCAGAATACATCGTTCCACTTTTTTCTTTTCCTTCCCAATGAAGCTGTGCTTTGAGGGTTTTTGATGTGTGGGCAGATGGGAGAGAGAAAAAGTAGCAAAGAGAGATGGCAGGTGGAGTGAGGGAGTCAGAGGAAGAAATAATGAAAATATCTCCCCTCTGCACACATTTGTGTCTGCTTTTTGCAGGCAATGTCCTTGTCTGGCAGAAAATTGACTTTCAATTAGTAGGCATTGCATCACTGTGATGCAAGAGGTGGCCTTGTGGGCTGGCGATAAAGTCAAAAGTTAATAACTGCATTGCCAAAAGATACGTCTGTTCATTTAATGTTTCAAATTACATTGCAGTTTCGGAGGTCACCCACTGTTGTGCTGAAATAGAGCCAGGGCTGCATGCTGGTTACTGCACAGCTTGCCCAAGTAGGTCAGCACTGCCGTGCTGCCACTGTGGCACGTCTGTCCCCTCGCTGCTCTGCTCCACGGAGTGTAGCTTTTGTTTACTGAAACGTGGCTTCATACCTGACATGTACTTACAGGTGGAAATCTCCTGTAGTTCCAGACACTTTTAAGTCTCCTGATAATCATGACAGCCCATCATTTGCAAACTTGTATTCTTTTCTCAATGTTATGACAC
Source organism: Melanocharis versteri (assembly GCA_013397845.1). Lineage (NCBI taxonomy): Eukaryota > Metazoa > Chordata > Aves > Passeriformes > Melanocharitidae > Melanocharis > Melanocharis versteri. Next base: position 514,294 of record VZTG01021099.1, on the reverse strand, counting down.
TTATCGTAGTAACATGGAGAATTGCTAAGTTTCTGTTGCATCCATCCAAAAAAACATTTTGCCTTTTAAGCTGTTACATAGAAGAAGGAAGAATCATTCAAACTACATGGAAAATTAGCAATGATTTGGGATGATGATAAATACCTTTATGCAAGTCACCCATCCCAAGACGCAAAATCTGAAATGCATGAAAAATATAAAAATTGGTCTGCTGACAATTGTGTGGTGAAGTGACTGAATCCACTGGCCTTATTTACCTGATCTTTAATGGCACAAGTTTCCTAATCATGACATCAGGTCTTATTAGGACATCAGGTATTTTGCAAATATGCTACTGCAAGTATCTTGCTATTGAGGGAACTCTTTAGGTTGCTTGTATACATGAATAGGCTGCCCTGGTTTGAAAACTAAACAAATAAACCAACAGAGGATGATGAGAATGTCTAGGCTGAAGAGAACTGAACAAATTATTACTGCAGGTATTCCCTTACACAGACACCTGTATATGTATATGTATATGTATATGTATATGTATATGTATATGTATATGTATATGTATATGTATATGTATATGTATATGTATATGTACATGTACATGTACATGTACATGTGTTTTTTTAATTAAGTCTCTACCCATTTTAACATATTCCATATTATTTTAACAAATTTCTAGACATCATCCAAGCTAAAGACATTTTGGGCAATGAGGATTTTTTTTCCCCCTAGAAATTCTGAAACAGATAGAAAATTAATATAGTAGATGCTGAGAGAATAAACAGTACTAGGATAATAGCTGATGTCTACATTGAATAATAAAATTTATGTAAATATATTTATATTTCCCCCAGTATCATTATATAGCTATCAGAATAATATCAAGCTAATACTGATAATCAATAGAACGGGATCATTATTTCTTTATTATCCTGGACTCTGTGTGAGCATTGCTATCAAGGGGTATAAACATTGCTAAATTAAAATGGTACATGACATACTCACTCATTCTGCTGACATGGCCTTTGGCACAGGGTAATGAAAAATGCCCCTCCTTAACCTCTGTTAATAGCTTTTAGATCTTTCTCCAATTTTAGCCTTATTTGGCAGTGAGACAAAAGTCCTAATATTTTTTTTTGCAAATTTAATGAATGTGGGCACGTAGGATGGAGAGATCTTGACAGAGCATCTACACAGGAAAAGAGTACAGTGTGAGGGTATCAAATATTTATTGAGTACTAAAGATGCATGAAGAGAAAGATGTTTTTAATGTCCCAGCTCAGACAATCTCCCATAACTTTATTTCTTTCTACACACCAGAGTTTACCTACAAGGTACAAATCTGTAGGAAATTTCATTAGTACCAATGCTCACAGGACTCTCTGCTAATTCTATTTTCTGCGCATTTCCATATGAATGAAGGTCAGTGTGTGGTTTGGCAGTAAAGATGGTAGTTAGCAATCCATCTTTGGTCCAGCTATAGAAGCACATACCTTAACAGAACTGATAAAAAAATAATAATTTTTAAAAAGCAGAACGAGTTATATGAATTAAGGTATTTTAGGGTTAAAAAAGAAACAGACATAATGCTCATTAAACAGAACCAGCAGGCATCTGATTTGAAATGGGATTAGTTCCTCAATCCTGCTGTACTGTTTTCATGTACACGGATGGATTAGCAAAACAGGTTGGGTTTGAGCTTTTTTTCTTTTCCTCTTATTTCAGATCAGGACAATCAGCCTACTACTTTTTCCTGACTTTGCAGACTAAAACTTTTAATGACTCCATCAATGGAAACTAGGCCACTGTCAATAATGAGCCTAATACTAACTGGCACTCTTTGGAGATCAAGACTTGGCTGGTACATACAGTGATGTGTCATTTTAATTTTAATTAAGTAAAAAGACACAACTAAACACAGCCTTTGCTTCTCATTAAGTTTATTAGAGACAATATGTGTGTTGGGCTGCTGCATGGGGCACCACCTGCATTTTCCAGAGGCTGACAAATGGAATAAATAACATAGTCAGGAAACTGGTATGTCCAGGGACAGGGTCAGGAAACCCGTATGTCCAGGGACAGGGTCAGGAAACCCAAAAACCCACGCGTTGTTGCATCTGGTGAGGGATGTGAAGAGCAACAAGAGCTCCTACAGGTGCATCAGCAGCAAAAAGAGGACCAGGAAAAATGTGAGCTCACTACTTAACAGGGAAAGGGATCTGGCAACACAGGACATGGAAAAGGCCATGGTATGGAATCTCCAAAGAGTGCCTTTAACTACCAGCAAAAACCTGCCTGCCGAAATCCCAGGCCTATGAGATCTGGGACCTAGTGGACAGTCTGGAGCAAGGAGGGCTTCATCCTCACTGGAGGAGAATCAGTTAGGGAACATATGGAACCTGGACATACCCAAAGCCCTGACACCTGATGGGACCCACCCATGACTGCTGAGGGAGCTGGACAATGTCATTGTGAGGCCACTCTCCATCATCTTTGAAAGGCTGTGGCAATTAGGAGGGGTTTCTGAGGACTGGAAGAAAGCAAGTGTCACCCCTATCTTCAAGAAGGGCCATAAGGTGCATGAAGGAGAGCCACAGGCTGGCCAGCCTCCCCTTGATCTCTGGGAAGAGGATGGGATGTATAATCCTGGAAATCATTTCCAAACATGTGAAGGACAAGAAGGTGACTAGGATCAGCAAGGATTTATGAAAGGAAAATCATGCCTCACGACATGAAAGCCTTCTTCCATAAAATAACTAGTTCAGAGAATGAGGTACAAGCAGTGGTATTCTTTATCTTGACTTCAACAAGGCTTTCAACACTGTCTCTGATAACATCCTTGTAGAGAAACTGGTGGCATATGGACTAGATAAAAGTACATGAGGTGGACTGAAAACTGATGGAACTGGGCTTGAAAAGTTGTGATCAGCAGCAGTTAGTTCAGCTGGAAACCAGTCCCCAAAGATGCAGCCCAGGGCCCAATGCAGAGTCAAGACTGTTTAACATCTTCAGTAGCCAGCTGGATGGTGGGACAGGGTGTCTTCAGCCTGTCTGCTGTCGGAACGAAACTGGGAGGGGTGTGCTGCCCTTCAGATGGTCCTTGACAGGCTGGAGAAATGAGATGGTGGGAACCTCACAAAGTTTGACACAGAAGTGCAAAGTCCTGAACTCCAGGAGGAATAACACCATGCACCAGGACAAACTGGAACCAACTGGCTGGAAAACAGCTTTGCAGAAAAGGAGCTGAGGTCTCTGGTGGGCAAGAAGTGGGATATGATCCAGCAAAGTGCCCTGGATGTACAGAAGGCAAACAGCCTCCTGAGCTGGATTAAGCAGAGTGTTGCCAGCAGGTCAAGGGAGGCAATCCTTCCCCTCTGCTCAGCCCTGATGAGAATATCAACACCCTGGAGGGCTGGGTCAAGTGCTGGGCTCCCCACTGCAAGAGAGCTGTAGTGCTGCTGGAGACAGCCACTGAGTGCCACACGATTGAAGGCATTTGTCCTACAGAGACACAGAGAGCTGAGAGTGTCCAGCCTGCAGCAGAGAAGGCTCACAGAGATTTCTTCAGTGTGTAAAAAGACCTGATGAGGGGACTAAAGAGGAAGGAGCCAGGCTGCTCATAGTGGTATCCAGCAACAAGACAAGTGGCAATGGGTACTAAGTGAAATATGGGAATTTTCACTGAAACACAAGGAAAACCTGTGTACAGTGATGGTGGTTGGGCACTGGCACAGAATGCCCAGAGAGGCCAAGGAGTCTGCAACCTTGAAGGTATTGAAAACCCAGGCAGACACAGCCCTGAGCAACCTGCTCTGGGCAGGGGTTGGACCAGGCAATCTCCTGAGGTACCTTCCTGCCTCAGCCAGTCCCCAGCTGCGTGTGGGATTAGAAATATTGCAGAGCGTGTCATGCCCAGGTGATTCTAAAATTGACAGCCCATATTCTCCCTCATTTTTCATTTTCTCCAATGTTTAGGCATCTAGGCTGGACTAGTAATGGTCTCTTTTAAGACCCTGCTATGGCACTAACTCTTCCTCCTGCTGATGTAGGCAGTTTCTGGATGTACAGTTGGTGCAAATACACCCAAACACACCCACCGGAGCTGGAAGGCAGGACTAAGCTGAAAACCTGGACACAGGAATGCCAACAGCCATGCTGCAGTGAAACCGTGTCCACATAAACACAAAGGAAAAACCTTTTAAACTGGGAACCTCAGAGGCCAGAGTATTATGGTGAGCTCACTATCCACACAAGTGCAAATTCATATTGCTGCAGAGTGCTGCTTGCTTCTGCAAGTACATCCTGTCTGATATCCTGTTGACTCTTTTTGTTGAAGCAGTAACGTTTAAACATGTGTGTGTATAAACACATAAAGAGTGCCAGCAACAAGAGGCATAAGTAGCAGCAGTGTCACTGGTTAAATGAGTTTTCAAAGAGGATGATTGTGTTGCAGCAGGAACTGGAGTTACTGTTGCAGTGAAAAATTCACGCACTTCAAGCGGGTATGTGTTTCTTGAGGCAAGCCTTACCATCAGGGAGGAATCCTACAACCTTGAGGATTACCACCAAAATACAGAGGATAGAGAAGAAATAATTCAAACAATGTCATTGAAAGAGAAGGTCGTACTCATTTCTGACAATCTTCACTAAAGGTTTTTAGTTTGTCATACAATTTTACACAGTCATCTGATTTTTTCCTTTTTTTTTAATCTACTGAATTTTTACTCTGGGAAATAAATGGGGGAAAGAACCACAGCCCCTTCTGGTATGGATCAGCTCCTTCTGATATCCTGTTAAAGAACTGTTTAGGATTAAAAAGAAATTGCGAGGACAGTAGTATGAGGATGCTGTTTTCCTTATATTTGCTGCTACAGAAGAGTGTAGTATGAGGACAGCATACTCAGTATTCCGATAGCACAACTGATGCTGCCAGTTCTCCAGGAAAGTATAGAGCATTTGCCAAAATACTGAAACACCAACATGCTTCAGAAGCCACTCCTTAATCTGTATAGTAGATAGTGATACACATCTCTCTGCTTTCTCAGACAGGTAGTTACCTTATTGTGTCCTTTTCATGCTGATATTTCAACTTGTGGAAAGCCATTAGAGACCACAGAAATTTCATAATGCTGTAGGTGTATATGGAGGTTTCATAATGCTGTGTTGATGTTGTTGCAAGATATTATTACAAGGATTCTCCTTATCAAAAATCAGGGCTTTCTGTGCTACTCAGTGGCCCTCACATTTAAGGAGCCAGTGGTGCTTTGGCCCTTCCCAAAATTTCTCACATAGTATTATTTACTGATTAGCCAAAACTTTCAAAAAACTTTTACTCAAGCAACATGAGACTAGGAGACGACCTAAGATGATTTTCAGAAGACCACAGTTTGGTGGCTGCAAGGCTTGTAAAGAACTGCATTAGTATTTGTAATAAAAAGAAGACTAGAATTTGTAGGTTGTAAAAATAGGAGGAGTAGAATTGGCGAAGAGAATGGAGGGTACAGAGCACAATGACTGCATTTTACATGTTCGGCTCTGGGTAACAAGGCAGAAATAAGTCTTGGGTGAGATAACAGCATGAACTAATTCCTTTGAAGTTTGCTAGGAACTTCCAGCAAAGGAGGAGGTACTTTGTAAAAAGGCCAGAGGTGGTTGTGTGAGCAATAACTAATGAGACAGTGAAGGCAAGTGTTACTGACAGAGAGCAGCGAGGGCTGTGCTCAATGCGACAATAACGCTGAGTCACTGCAGGGCCAATTGATCAGAAACTTTGAAGAGGACAATGAGTTTGCCTTTCATGCCGATGAACCAGAAAGCCAGAAGAGAGACATAGACGTTATGTCAGCAAGGACGATAATCCTCACAGTGCAATTCTGAATGAGCTTTCGGAGAACACAGCGGAAGTCGCAGGAGACACGCAGAGAAGTTGGTAATAGCTGAGGTGTGAAGTGACAGGGGCACTGGGACAGTCAACAAGGCTGAATCTCTTAATTGACGCGTAGGAAGAAACAAGATACTATAGGCACGTTGTTCACGTATAGCTCCACAGAGACTGCAAGCAGTATTCAGTTTCAAGACCTAAATGGCTGGAAGGGCAGTGAGGCATTTACAGTACAAAGAAGGAGAAAGAGAGGTTCGTGACAGAAAAAAACCAGGACCTGAATATACTGTGCCAAGCATAAGCTGTGGTAGCTGCCCTCAGGGAGGTGGCAAAAAGGTACTGATTTTAACAGGGTGTGAAAAGACAGGCCAGCAACAGAGGGGAAGAGCTATGAATTAGCACAGTAAGACACGAGTCAATGCCAAATTCATGGATAAGAGACCTACAGACACGGCTCACAGCCATACTTCAGGGGATGTATTACAGATCCTGATTAAAAGCTGATTAACGAGAATCAGCTGCTTTAAGAGAAATTGCCAAGAATTAGAAGGCACACTGGACAAAACACAAAAGCCAATACAAAATCTCGATTTTGGAAATGACGGAATGACTTGCATTGTCACACAATAATGAGAGGTCAAGGGAGATTCAGGTGGAATTGGAGGGCTGAGATTTGGGCAGGAGGAAGGCATGCTCAGCTTAGGACAGCACTTTCTGTGACTTGCAGATATCCCCAACTTTGTGGATTGTTGTGATGATCAAGAAGGAAAATGAGGCTGTGTCAGAAACGAGGCTATGGCAGTGGACAACACATCCCATTAACCTTGGAAAAAGAAGTGTAAAGAGGTTTAAAGAGCATTGATGATCATTAAAGGGGCAAGAGGCATTGTAAAGGGTATCTAAATTTATGGATGAAAAAGGAATGCATAAACACCACTTAGAAATTAAGTGCTATTTCATCATTACAATTAATCAATGAGATCTTGCTAGGATTAGGAAATCTTGTGTGTGTTCTTCTGAATAGAAAATCAGGATAAACCGGTTACTAGAAAGCCTTTTACCAGAGTGTGAAGGCATAGAAATCACTCCCCTCCTCTGTCTCTCATTCATGACTTGTTTGAATACCCACATACTCATCTATCACATCTTTGATCCACTGTAGCCAGCAACCTGCTACAAGCCTCTGTTTAGACGACAGAAATTGTTGCTCCACCCTTGTGTGCTGTGGCTCAGGTGTAATTTTTAGATTGGCTCAGCTTCCTTCCTTTTGTGGACTATTAGATGAGTGGCAGATTTGTTTTTCTAACCTCAAAAAATACAGGACATGACTTTCCAAGGAATACTTTTTCACATAAGCTTGGTATTTCATTTCAGAGGCCAATCATGAAGCCAAAACCCAATGAGCAACCCATCCTTTTCTTGCTGGTTTGCTGAGATGCCATCTGTGAATCAGACCAATGATATTATGGTCAGCTATTGAAATTTTCCTTCGCAGTGTCTCTTCAGGTCTGGTGCTGAGTTCACTGAGTGTTCTGAACAGCCCTATATCTTCTGCCACTGATTAATGAACAAAACTAAACTTCCACAGGACGAGACCTTAAGGAAGGCATGCAGTTCAGTGAGCTCGAGAAGAAAAAGAAGAGATAAGAGAGAAAGTCTGCTGGTGTGCCACAGCACAGACAGGGGTGTTTTACAGAAAGAGCAGCAGAGAAACTGTGTGCTTTCATATGGCAGAACAGGAGGGACATGGAGGAAGGGAACGGGAGAAAAACAGTCACAAGGGGAAGAAGAGAAAACCAGAAAAAGGCAGGAGGAGGAAGACTTGGGCTGTCTTTACCCAGGTATTCAGGCAGTTGGCTTAAATTAACTCTTCTGCTCTCTTGAGGGTCTGGGCAATCATGCAGGAAACTGGACAAGAATCTGACTGATGCTGGTTACTTTTCAGCACGTATCCCTAAAAAATCCTAAAAAAACCAGGATGAAAAATGGGTAAAAGCAGGGAATACTTCAGCTGGCACTGCTGCCAAAAAGAGGATCATGAGACCATGGCCTGGAGGGAAGATGAAGAGAAAGGACTGGATAAAGGACCAGAAGGACTAGGAGCAAGAGATAAAACTAGTGGTTACATCAGGTTTGATGCAATTTCAGGCTGCTGAAAGGTCAGTTGCATTCCCACCTTAAAAACCTTTACACCAAACCTAGCAGTGATACAGCTGAATATAAAGACATTTCAATGAGCTGGTGAAGAAAGGCTTTGATTTTTCTTTTTAATTTTGTTTTCTTCTCTTTTGTGTCACCTCAGTGACTCATTTCACCCTGCAGCAGCCATGGGATCACCAGATCCAACACAAAGGAAACAGCAGGCATAGGGAATGTGGAACTACCCCTTTTCAATTAGGTTTTATGAGACACTCTAAGGGGGCAAAGGCCAGTCAATAAAGATTTTAAATAGGACATTATAGTAAAGGTTTCACACTGAATGAAGTTGAAAGAGGACTGGGAGAATAAGAAGAGATAACAGGTCACAAAATAGAGGAGCGGGTACAGGATAGGGGATACAGCAAATAATTCCTATCTATACTTGTCTTCCAGGGGCAAAAGATAAACTAGGAAAGATTAGAGAACACAAGAACAAAAAATCTGCAAAAAAATGGACAGCAACAAGTAAAATAAACTAGGAGAAAATCCACCAGAATAAAAACAAAAAAGGCAAAACAGAAGAGTTGGATAAAATACACGTGTTTATCAACTGCAGACAGAAATGCCTGAGGAACATGAAGATCTGCCAGAGTGCCTGGAAAAGCCACAGTCATCTGACCTCCTGAGGGGAAAAGTATCCCCAAGCCCGGGGAGAGCAGAAGGGAGAGAGCACAGAGGGCAGACAAAAATGTCAGGCTGATTTCAGTGTTACTTTTTAACTTTCAGGGAGGCAGACCTACTTCACCTAGTCTGAGTCTAACATTCAAATTTTGTACAAACTTTTCTCATTTCTTGAGTCTCTTTTAATATACAAACCTACACAGATACTTTCATTTGGGCAGTGTCAATGTTATTCGTGATCTCTCCATTGCAGTATTTTGCCCCACCTCCCCCTGCAGTCCTGTTTAACACTGTATTTTTCAGTAAAAATGCCTTTTAGCTTTAGAACTCCTAAATCTTCACTCAGGAAACTGGAACTAAGTACATCTATAAAACGCTGCCACAAGCTTTCATTTCCAACATTTTGGTATTTGGAGGGAAGACCCTGATGAAGCTCAAGCCATGATTTTATGATACAGGGTCCAGAGGACTCATTTTCATCTCTGCATCACCCCTCTGGCTGCCTTCCCCCAGTGCTTGTAGGGCTGCACTGTGAACCACTGTGAATCAGCCTGAGGTAGAATTAACTCTCTTCCTTTAAATCAGCGATTCATTCTCTTGTGGCACCTCACAAACACAGAAACACAGGGAGAAAACAGTGTGGGAACGTGACCAAGCAGCTGTGGGACGGTGAAGCAGTGGGAATTACTGAAACATGATCACTGCCAAAGCCTCCCTGTCAAGAAAATGCAAACTCAGTAGGGAAAAAGAAACATAGAAAGACAGAACAGATTTGTTTCCTACTAAGATAATTTTCCAATGTAAGTAAACTGTTAGCTAGAATTACATGCACTGATAAACCAAGGGAGGAAATACAAATGTGTACAAATACATATAAGCCACACCACAGGCAGCAGCTACAATTTCACAATCTTCATCTTGGTATTTGCTAGCTTTTTTCAGAAATTTGTGCCTGAAACATTAGTTCTCCTTCACTATTTTTACTGCAATGACCTCTATATTTTAGAGCAATATTTGACAAGAAAAGCAGCTCAGTTACCAAGAGCCATACTGTCTCCCACATGTCATTTATTAACAAGATTCATGACTTTTTTGCCCTTGGATTTCACAGCAGCTGCTGCTGCTGCACTGTGGCGATGAGCTGTTGAGACTCAATAGACGTCAGATTCTGGAGGGGAAAATACTTCAATAATTATAGATTTTATAAAGCTCTACCATCCTTTGTTCAGTCTCTCCTTTCTGTTTCTAAACCTTCCACCCCAGGCTGATGTGCTTTTTTCTTTCTTAATATTTCTTCTGCAGTGAAGTCAAGGTGCCGCTTCTTTGCTACCCTTCATATATACCAAAAAAGCAGATGATGAGAGAAGGAAATGCATCCCCTCTCCCAGATCCAGTTCTCAGCTTGTGGCAGAAACAATTTGAGGAAGATTCCAACGAGCTCTGTGATGTAATACACTCCATCATCCTCCAACAGAAGCAAATCTAAAGTCAACTTGCTACCTGAGACCGGTAAAGGATGGTACTCTAGCACAGTGCAGGACTTCTTTTTTTCAGAAAATCATAGAAGCATAGAATGGCCTGGGTTGGAAGGGACCTTAAAGATATTCTAGTTTCAGCCACAGCAGGGACACCTTCCACTAGACCAGGCTGCTCGAACTCCAACCCAAACTGGCCTTGAACACTTCCAGGGACGGGGCAGCCACAACTTCTCTGGACAACGTGTTCCACTGCTTCGCCACTCTCACAGTAAAGAATTTTTCCTAATACCTAATCTAAACCTACTCTCTGTCAGTGTGAAGACATTCTCCCTTGTCCTGTCACTCCAGGCCCTTGTAAATAGTCTCTCTCCATCTTTCCTGTGGGTTCCCTTCAACTGCAGGAAAACCGCAATTAGGCCACCCAGAGCCTGCTCTATTCCAGGCTGAACAATCCCAATTCTCTCAGCCTTTCCTCACAGCAGAGCTGCTCCATCCCTCTGATCACCTTGGTGGCCTCCTCTGGCCTGGCTCCAGCAGGTCCCAGTCCCTCCTGTGCTGGGAGCCCAGGGCTGGATGCAGCACTGCAGGTGGGGTCTCAGCAGAGGGGGCAGAGGGGCAGAATCCCCTCCCTTCCCTGCTGCCCACGGGGCTTTGGGTGCAGCCCAGCACACGGGGGGTTTCTGGGCTGCAAATGCACACTGCTGGCTCATGTCCAGCCTCTCACCCACCAGCACTCATAAGTCCTTCTTGTAGAGCTGCTCTGGATCTGTTCATCCCCAGCCTGGATTGGTACCGGGGCTCGTCCTGACCCGGGTGCAGCACCTTGGACTTGCTCTGTTAAACCTCATGAGATTCCCATGGGCCACTTCCTGAGCTTGTCCAGATCTCTCTGGATGGCATCCCATGCATTTTGATAAAATAAAAGAAAACACCCCAAGAAAACACAATGAAAGAAACAATCAAAACTGCAGAGATGTGTTTCTACGCAGGAGCTTCTGGAAGATTACTTAGCTCTCCCATAAATAATCCCACTGTGACACGTAGGAATGTGCTGTATGTAATTTCCGTCAATTGTGGAAATTCCCCAGGCGATACGATCGACCTCTTCCCAGTGGTGCCAACCAACAGAAAAAGAGGGAAAGGGCAAAAACTGATGCCCAGGAGGTTCCACCTAAACTTGAGAAAGAACTTTACTGTGCAAGTGAACACATGCTGGAATAGGTTGCCCAGCGAGGGTATGGAGTATCCCTCAATGGAGATATTCCAGAGCAGTCTGGACACAATCCTGTGCCCTGTGCTCTGGGATGACCCTGCTTGGGCAGGGAGGTGGGACCCGATGACCCACTGTGGTCCCTTCCAACCGTACGCAGAATCTGTGATTCTGTGACCGGTTGTGGCTTCATCTTCACCTGCAGCGCCAGCAGAGCCCTGGCCGGGTTTTAATATCGGTTCCTGACCGGAATCGATATTCCATCACTGTACTTTTCTCTTTTTTAGCCCCCACGTCTAACAAAATCTAATCGCCCCGGATGCCAGTTCAGCATCACTGGGGTCAGCAGGAGCGACCGCGCTGCGGGGCAGTCACGGCGGGCGGCCCGAGTCACGACCGCGCTGCGGGACAGTCACGGCGCGCAGTCCC
>VZTG01021099.1:420690-501958 GCA_013397845.1 Melanocharis versteri | reverse complement strand
CGGAGCGCGGCCCGGGGCTCCCGCAGTAACCCTGCCGGCCCTTGTCGCCGTCCCCCTCCCCAGGGCACTATGAACGAGGAGCAGTTCGTGAGCATCGACTTGGACGATGACAACGTCTGCAGCGTCTGCAAGCTGGGCACCGAGAAGGAAACGCTGTCCTTCTGCCACGTCTGTTTCGAGCTGAACATCGAAGGTGAGGTGGGAGCGGGAGCCCCCCGGGCCAGCCCGGCCGGGGCTGAGCCCACAGCCGGCTCCTCCGAGAGCTTCCGTCGGGCCGCAGCTTTGGAAACGTGTGTCTGTAGAAAGTTTCAAACCGGGTTTTTTCCTAGCTCGTTTCTGGTGTTTCTAGGTGCTGCTCCTCCAGACGTGAAGGTGAGCCCCCCTTTCCAGAGCCTTTGAAATGCCCTAGTGTTTATTCCGTCTTCTGGCATTAGACCTCTGATGTTGAACTCGGGATCTGAAGCATGTTCTGCCTTTATTCAGCGGGTTTGCTCAGTAATTAGAGCGGGTCTGTGTATTATGCAGGCTTAAACTGCAAATTTTAAAGCATAATATTTGGGTTTTTTGGAAGCAGATCACTTTGCTTTCAGTAGAAGTACTCAGGGGGTTATTTATTTTTGTTTTCATAAAATGTCGATATGTGTAATTTGATAAAACGGGGTTCATTATCAAATCTTCTTAAAGTCTGCAAACTGTAAAGTAGGAATTTTGGCCATCTTTTAAAAGACGAATCCTGTAAAACTATTTTGGCCTCCAGAATAGTATTTTTAAAATTTTAAACCAGTTTTGGTAAAGAATTGACCCATCTTATTGCTTTTCTTCATGCATGAATGAGCAGTAGATTATCTTTGTCCCTTTTTTAAGTCAAATTGCTTGGCTTTGGAGCAACGAAGTAATTTGTTCCATTTACACAGAGTGGTCTTTGCCAATTATATGTGAATATGACTACCTAGAGTAATTTATGTTGCTGTGAGGCAGTTGAATATGAAGATCTCAACAGTGTTATGTGGTCAGTCCCATTTCTTGATAACAGGTAGTAGACTTTGGTTGCTAGTAGAGACAGTGTATTTTAATGTGAACAATACTTTGATACTTCAGTAGTAATTGCCATGTTTTATGCTTCTGTTTAGAAGAGACATGCCTGTGTACTTGCACTTTCTGTTAGAACTCCAGGGCGGCTGTCTAACCCAGGCCAACCTGTCAGTCTGTTTGAGTTTTCTTATTGCTTTAGAATGTTAGGTTTAGACCTCTCAATATGGAGAGAGGATGTTTCTCTCTCTAGGCTTTAAAAATGTACCAACACAATGAGAATTAAGTACTTCCATTACATTACTAGTCTAGTTTTGTTTTGAAAGTGTTGAAAGTGATAGAACACATTAAAAAATTGCTGGATGGTTCCTGTGCTCTGTTGTTTGAGATAAGCTGTGGATTTGTCAAAGCTGCTTGTTATGGCTGTGACTTTACAAAATGATCGTATGTTTTAAGTGGAATAAGGTTGTTTTTTTTGGGCTCTAAATAGCCTTGATAGTAGGAAAGACTTAATCTGTGTAAAGCAGACTACTTTGCATAATCTTCTAAATTTCCAGTTAATTTTAAAAGGAGGCTACTTGGAATAGAACAGTGTTGAAAGCTCCCCTGAAGTTACATGGGCCACTGCAATCCTTTTCTTTTGCATAATAAAGGTATACATATCTTTGATCATTGTAGCATCAAAATGCCTCCATTTCTGATAGTCTGTCTTTGGTGTGCCACTTTGAAAAGATGTACTGTTACTGCTCGTAGGGAGGGAAGGCTTAAAGGTGGCGGAGGCTGTGTCAGTGGCTTTTCATAAAGAGTAATAATAAGACTTTTTAGCGGAACTGCTGCATGAGTCAGCTCTTTACCATACCTATGGTCATGTTCTTTCTACTTTTGACATATCTCTACATTCCTGTATTTTTTTGTGACAGAGACTGGTTTTTACATGTCTAAAATAAGTCTTTTGCCAGTCCTGGGTGCAGCATAAATTGGATAATTCACTAAAGCACAATGTTATACTGGATGTTTTCATACTGACCTCCTGGTTATGTTTTAATGGAGTTCAGATGCATTATAACTTGTTGAACAGAATCAACTGCAAGTTGCATCAACTCTTCTAGATGTGTTATCCCACACTTACAAATAAGTGTCGATCTTGCTGATAGTTTGTCTTTTTATTTAGCATCATATTTAAAACTGTCAGCAATTAAAACCCATACATATATTAAGTATTTCAGGAAGTGAACTAGGCAATTCTAAAAAGATATTCATGCAACAGCTAAGACAGGCTTGCTCATTTTTGGTGTTGATGTGCATGTGGAACTGCTCCCTCGGAGAAGCAGGAAATAGCTGCTGTCGGAGAGCAGGCAGGCTATTAGTCACAGCTCAGCATCTTGCAGGATGCTTGAGTACTCCCACTGTTTGCAGCACCCTGTTAACTTCCATGTGTTAAGTGCTGTCTGACTTAATTGGAATGTATGGCACCTCTTCCATCTTTCCTGACCGTGCAGTCTGCACCAGGAGCTGTGTCGGGATAGAAAGGAGCTTTACAGATGGATGTGCAAGGGCAAGCAGTGGGCTTGGCAATCTTAAGTTTGCAGTTGGACTCAATGATCTTAAAGGTCTTTTCCAACCTGAGTAATTCTGATTTGTGAGGCTAGGTATGAAATTCTGGAAGTAGGTTTCCCAGTTTCCTTTTTTTAGCAGGGCATCATATTCTAATGCTGTAACAAAACTGATGAGGACAATTCTGTTTCCCCTCATGCCAGCAGCATCTGGCTGCTTAAAGCTGGGCATGGCAAATCCACGTGCTGGGAACTGATGCAGCTGAACCCACCTTGAAACAGACTTTCTCAAGTGTATATGAACAAACTGCTACAGAAATACAATTTACTTAGCTGCACTTAATTACAGTGAAGTCTAGTGATGGTGAATCTTTGATCTCCTGGCAGCTGTGAGTTCAGCAGCTGTACAGGTTTGCCTGTGTCTTGATGGTGATGTTGTTGATTGGCTTGGGTCAGTAAGAGGAGGAATTAGGAATGTATGACTTGGAGACCATCCCCATGTGTAAGAATGATTTCTGTCTGGATTAATGTTGTGATGTGGCTCAGCCCTTACTTTCCTGAGATTGGGGTGTTTGTTTGTAATCTTTATTATGTTTGGACAGTATCTTGGTAACATTACATAACTGGGAGGGAAAAATTGAGTTTCTCTTACAGTCCTTTATAGAGAATACTGCTCTACAGAAAGCTTAATCTGTGGTCTGTCTTGATTAAATAACTGTTGAATTTCTGAATAAGGAAGTCAGTTACTGTGTCATAAAACCTTTGTTTTTTATCAGATATCAGGTCTCCATCATGATGTTTCTAGTAGTAGATTTTTAGTATTTTAGTGAAATGAGCTTAGTTTAAACTGTGATTATGCTTCTTACTAAGTTCAGTTAATTCACAGAAACTGGTGGTTTGAGCGTAATTGGGAGATCAGCTGTGGTGTCTGTCCCAGAATTTATTCAGGAGTGATACATATGGATTATAGGATATATTTCTCTGAAGCTGGGTGAAAGAGTGGTAGCAAAGGGAGAAGGAAAGAGAACATGGGCATTGGAATAACTTAAGCCAATGTGCAGGTTTAAACTTAACCCTGTTAAATGTCATCAACCTTTCTTGAACAAGGAAAGAGCAACACGCTCAAAAGAGTTTAGTAGTTCTGGTCTTCAGTCTTAAAGGGATGGGAGCAGTGTTGTCTCTGGAAAGGACATTATTTTTTTCCTGTTGCACTGGCTCATCCAGCTCGCTCTGTTTGGGGATTCACACTCAGGGAAGCTGAGTGGACTAACCTGCACGTAAATACTTCTGTTGCCAAACTAGCTTTTGTGTCTGAAGGGTCGTTGTCAGGTGATTTAACACAACAGAATATTAATGTGCTTCTTACAGTTTAAAATATGCAAAGTACTTACATGAGAAATACTAAACATTTTGAGAAATGAAGCTGATCCTGGACAATGTTTTTAAAGTTCTACATGGGGTTTAGAATATCTTGGTGGGGAGGATCTGCTGGAGTTTGATGTTGGCTTTTGTTTGCCTTGTGCAGATGAAGTGAACATCGTGCATTGTTTGTTTTTCTGAGTAGGTGTCACAGTAGTAATCAGTGGATTGAAACAGGAAATGTTTTAAATTCATGTGTGACTGGTTTGCATAAGCCAGGAAGTCACGTGTTGTGTTTAGTTGAAACTAAGTTCTTCTTTTTAATTTCATTAGAATATGAGAAAATGATTAACTGAACTCTGCTAACAGTACTAACAACAGACCTGCAGTCATACCTCAGGGGTGGGGAGAAATGTATGAACACTGACAAATACACACGTGTATATGTGTAAAAACTGTCTGTAAATGTATACATCAACAGAACAAAATCCTCTGCCTGAATATGGTGGTTTTGAAACTCCAGTTGTAGGATTTGCAACTTGTGGATGCTCCCTCCCTAGAAGTGTTTTAAAGACGGGTGAGATGGAGCTCTGAGCAACCTGGTCTAGTACAAGGTGTCCCTGCCCATGGCAGGAGGTTGGAATGAGATGATCTTTAAGGTCCCTTCCAACCCAAACCAGTCTGTGGCTCTGTGTGACCGTGTATCCAGTGTCTCACCTCTCAAACAGCAGCAGCCAGAGAGTCCTGCCTGTGGTGCTGCTTAGAGGTGTTCAGGTTTCTTCCCATGAGAAGGCATTGCACACGACAGCTGTGTCCTGGGATCCTCTGGACACCTGTGGAAATCCCAGCTTCAAGATCTTAATACTTAAATGGTTTTGTTCGAACGTCAGACCCATCTCTGAACGTGTCAAACTTGGAAGTCTGTAATAATTACGGCTTACCTTTACATTACTTTTTGTAGTGTATCTGTCTTTAACTGGGTTTATGCTGGTATTTCTTAATGCAGAATTATTTTAAAAACTGTGTTTCCTTACATTCAAGGGTTGTGATATAGAGAAAAACAGTAATAGAAGTGGAAAATGTGATTGTTTGAGATGATTTTTTACTCTTTTGCTTATCTAGTGCTGCTAACTACAATAACATCTTGGACAATGCTGGCTGACAAGCAAACTGGCTCGCTTCCATTTCTGTTCAGAGCTGAGCAGCTGAGTAGCAAATGACAGTTCCCATCTCAGGTCTTGTAATATAAGAGACAGTGTAAGTACTGGGCATCCATTCCCCTGATTTATGTTGAGGTGGTTAGGTTTCCATGGTCCTTTAAAGTGCTGATAGACTCAGCTTTTGAGGCACTTTCAGCATCAGGTTAGTGCATCTCAGTCTCCAGGCTGAGACAAGGATGTTAAAGGATAAATAAGTCTGCCTTACCACATAGCTTTTTTTCTTGTTAAGGTCTATAAAACCTTGTATAATATCCTCATTCTGTGTTCATTAAAAAAAAAAAAAAAGGAGGGGGTGGGTTTAGTTGTTGCAAACTGTAAGCACTCGAATTTCACTTTTTTCCTTTTTACACCCCTCAGAAGAATATCCCGCTGAAATAAGATGTGTTGTAAGGTGTAGTTGAAGAATTGGAAATTGCTGTTTGATTTGATTCTGTTCCAGAATATTACACATCCTTATTTTTTCAGTGTTAATGAAATGATAAACAGTAAAATAGATTATTCTGGCAATAAAAGCTAAAAATTTCCATTGTTGCCCTTTAGACTAGAGAGATGAGAACTTGTCTCAAGGTAGCGTTTGCAGGCCAGGGGTATGACTCATTTCTGCAAACTTGAATGGACATGTGAAATTAGCTGCAGTTTCCACTAAAGCTCTAACTACAAATTCAAGTCTGAACATGATTGGAGATGCTATTCTTACTCTGAATGCTGTATGAGTACCACTGAGTAATGTCAAGCTGTGGGGCTGGTTCGATAAGGACATTTCTGCATTCTTGAAGTGTAGATTTGGGAGGTTTGTCCATGCAAACAAGATAATTGAGTATTTATGTTACCTGGCATCATCCAGACTACAGAAATACCAGCTCATGACTTCCACTCTCTTCTAGATCTATTTAACTGATTTTTCTTACAAAGTATGTGACATAGTATTTTCTGTAGTAAAGTTTTCATCAGAATGCATTTCTTTGCTTAATACAGTAGCAAACTCTTCTTAGTAAAGTAGTTTATAAGGAGCATGATTTTTGAAAATATATTTAAAGGGCCAGCTGGATCTCTGTTCCGTCTGATATAGTCTGTCTTTGCTCTGTGCTAAAATACAAATGAGCTGATAGAAATGAAGTGGGAGGTGATCTGTGTGTACACTTGATGTATGGAAAGTACTGCCATTATCATATGAAAGCAAGGAGAGAACTTTAATTTATGGACAAGATAACATCTAGTCTTTGCAAAGTGTCTGGGTTTAGAAGTTAATGAATGGCACTGGCATTTTACTTCTCGCCAGTCTAATAAATCAGAAGATTTAACTCTGAAATGAGATTGCGTGTGAACGCTTAAAAATAGCAGTTGGCTTTACATCTTGTCAGGCAGATGTACTGGAGATACACATCTCTAATGATCCTGCTTTTCAGCGTTGGCAGAATTGAACGGCTGAAGAATATCAGTTTTCCCCACCCTTGTCATTTAGATGTGTGGATAACTTGTTGTCTTAGGCTATCATGGGCTGCTTTTGTTTCATGTATTTTGAACGGGTCTTGGGATCTGCTTTTCTGGGAACCCCCTTGTTTCAGCACTCTTGGTAAACAGCCTATGCAGCAGTGGTTTAAAATAGATAGACATGAACATTTAATGCCTTGTGAATCATTTCTGTCTGCTGCAGGTCTTGACCCTGCACTCCAGGTAAACCACACTGGAGCTCATACAATCATTGTGTTCCTAGTGGACACTCACAGATGGCTGGGAGCTGTTCCATGAGCTGGCTGAACATCCCTGTTTACAGAGTGCTCCTGAGCTGGACAGCTGAGGGGAGCAGCAGCTGGAACATCTCAGAGCACACAGTGAAGACCAGGGCTCTGAAAATGGGCAGCCACAGGCAAGGGCTCTTGCTTGCTCTGAGATTAAAGGGGAAGAGCAGAGGTGTCTGTCACAAATCTCTCTAAGTTCACTGTTTCAGATGAGGTGAATTGTGCCTGAGAAACATTTCTTCTCTGGCTGTGAAGGCGGGTCTCCACAGCTAACTCAAACTGGAGTCAGGTATAAATCTTACCCATAAGTGTTTGTTAGTTCTTTAAAGGGGTTTTAAGTAACTAATGGCATAGTGCAAACTTATCATTGACTATTCATGTGTCTACAAGTATTCTTGTTAATTTTAGTTCATCTTAGATTCAGGGGGGATTTTCCACTTTTTCCAGCTTCTATTCACCATTGCAAAAAGCAATTAGTTTCCAGCATTACATTAGAAATTGCTAAGGAGGGAGCGCAGGCTTTCTGTAACGTTATTCCCAACTGATGGAGCTGAAAGACCAAATAAGTTTGGTTGTTTGTTCTTTTTTTTTTAAAGAGAATAACAAACGAATGGAAAAAACACACTGTTGAAGATAAACAAGCAGGCTAATGATCACTGATTTATTTTTTTCAATGGAAACATTTGTGAAGGGATGTGGAATAATTTTGGTATTCAAGAACATTCCTTTTGAATTGGACTTGTTGATTACTATTATAATCTCCGAATAAGACAACTATTCTAGCCAGCATTATATAAACATGAGCAAACACTTCAATTTAGTTCTGTATCTTTATAATGAAGAAGAGTTACGCATAGTTCTCAGTGAATCAGTTGCAAAGACAGAAGTAAAGTCTTTGTAGGTTTCTTACCCTCAAAAAAAAAACAGAAAGCAAAAAAATTTAATATGATGGAAACTCTGGAAACTCATTTACTTTCAAGTACAAATGCCTTAAAATGGGGTAGAATTTACTGAGATGTGATTGCACACCTGGTAAATATTCTCCCTGCTCTCAACTACTTTACAGTTATGAATAAATAGAAGTTACAAAAATGTGTATTAAACTGCCTGATTGCTAGTCATGCGTTTACAAAATTACTTTGTAGGAGTGGATTAGGAGTCATGTTGACTGCCTGCCTTGCATATCTTACAAATTGAAATAGTCAGGGTTTGGGTTGAGTTTTCTTTTGCCTAAACATTAGGCACTTATGTAGGAAGTCCTGTTCTTCAAGTCAATATACAAAGATATTGTTGAGTGGAGTGATACGTTCATATTTCATCTAGGACGAATGAGTTACTAGAATCAGAAACAAATAATGGATTGTAAATACTTACATTGTTTTATGATTTGTTTAGAGGTTTGGCATCAGCCTGTGAATCATGTGCACTTTGAGGAATGATTTCTGGCACAAGCTTGTTTCCTAATAGCATCTGTGCTGTCTTAAGTTTGTTAGATGTGGCCTTCTAGATATTAGTGAATTTTGTGGGATTTTTTTTTCTTTTTTCCCTGCACATTAAACTTTCCTACTCTGTGTGGTTGTGGGTTTTTTGTTGCTTTTTGAGGGTTTTTTTCCTTCTCTGAAAAAATAAATACGAAGCGTAGGACATACTTGGACATAGTCTGCAATGCTCTTCTTGGAAAGTAAAGCAAGGGGCAAATGTACACGTACCTGCAGATGTGGGGGGTGGGGGGGGAAGTTGATGGTTTTATGATAGCAGACTTGAAGAACCAGACAAAAAGTAAGAAAGGTTGAGGTTGATACTGGCAAACAGAAATGTGGAGATGGAACTGAAACCCTGTGAAAGTCCCCAGAACTCACAGTAGCCGTTTATCAAAATTACAGTATTGCTTCTTGTTTTGTGCGGAAATCTTGCCATGCTTTATTCATCTCCTGGTGTATACTGTTGAATAAAGCAATGTCTGTTCTAAAACTGCATCATCTTTATATATCACTAGATATCCATGCCAGCTCACCAGATTGCAGCTTTTTCTGCAGTTGTGATGAAGGGAAAAATATGAAGTAATCTGAGTGGAGTATGAAGTCTTCCTGAAAAGAAATGGACATCTTTTCTGCCTCATAAAGCTGATGGTATTGCCCACAACAGAAGGATTTGTTCCATAGAACCGTACCCTTACTTGCTGTAGTTCTGGTATGTGATTGCTAGTTTGTGCTGGCCCAGCAGCTGCTGTCCCTGCTCAGCTCTTCCAGAAGGTTATGGCTGATGTTCTCTGCATAGGAAAGGACTAATTGTGACCCTAGGACAAAGGAGAGACTGATGTCAGGTTTAGTTCCGTGTGTGTTTGTTACAGTAAAAATCCAAGCCGGTTATGTGAAAACTGAAGCAGGTCTGTTAGCAGTTCTTTACAAAAGTGGTTTGGTTTTGCGCACTTTCAGTTCCTTACTTTATTCAAGATTCTTTCGGTAAGACCCCTTTCGGGGTTTTTCGGTGGAGTAAGAGAAGGGGTAGGATGTAAATTCTGATCTTGTATACTGGAAGTGTTTCACAAAAACCTGCCCTGTGCTCAGAAACAGCAACATTGTGACCAATGTGTGGCTTATAAATAGCAAAGCTTAAACTCTTGGAGTATCATGGGTTTTTTTCTTCTGTAATAATTGCTCATTTCAGGCACTCTATTACTGAGTTCAGATGAAACAGATTTCTTGGAGCAGCATGCCTCTAGAATGGGGAAGTTGCAGTGTTCAGAACTCTTTAAAGATAAGTTCATCAGAAGGAAAGACTTGAATAACCTTGAGCTTAAGACTTGGGCATAATTCAGTTGGGGTTTCATGAAGTCATGTGGCATTTTTTCTTTTTTTGTGTAACAATTTGTGTGCTGGCTGTTTTGTGTGGTCTCATTCCTCTCCTACTGAACAAGTTACATTTATTCTCATTGAAATGATGAAGCAGCCTCAAAAGAATTTCTTTTTTTAAGTGGTGCCGTCAGTATTCTGTCATTTGTTGTGAAGGTGTGGTAGGTGGGTTCCTGAGCATTATTGTGTGGAAAATTGTGCAAAACATGTTTTTCAGCCCATTGGTTGTTTCCTGTAAGTAAAAGAAAGCACTATGAACAGCAGCAAAGTAGAATGTTGAAGAATCACTTGAGTTAAGCAAGAAACATTGTACAAATCACTCTGGTTTTGTAGGGTTTGTAGTGTTGTGAATACATTTGCCTTATAATTTCATTTGGCAGTGTTTGCTTTCCCCTGATGGCTTAAAGATTTAAGGTTTCCATCATGCTACTTGAGTTAAGCAGGCTTGCTCTATTTAAATGGTGCTGATAAGTCATGAAAACAAATGACTTGTCTTTCCTTCTTTTTACTAGAAATGTTTGTTGGAGTTTTTTAAGTCTCTGTAAAGATAGACAGGGAAAATAGCATTGCAAGTAGGCAGCAGATCATGCAGAGCTTAAGAAAAGTTGGTGAACATCTGTTTGCGGAAAGAGGTTGAAAAGTATTATGAGGTGTGGAGTGAGAATCTTGACTCTGCCCACTAAAAGGGGACACAGAGTGTACTTTACTCCAGAACTTCCTTCTTAGAAGGTGCCTCTGGTTAGAATGTGAGTTTTGTTTCTTCTAATAGTTATCTCATGAGCAGAAGGACCATCTGTTTTCATGACTTTACCTTTTTTCCCCTGCTGCTAAGAACAAAATAAATTCCACTGCTGTTTTCTTGCATTTTTCCTTTGTTTTAGATATTTTGCCCCATAAATTGTGTGCACTTTCAGAAACTCAGCTGGAAAATAATGCACTTAAGTATCAGTGCTGCCCAAAGAGTGGAAAGTCAACAATTTATAATGGCTACTCTCGATGTTTGAACTCCCCAACTTCAAACAGCAGTTATCAGCAAGTGAGATAATCAAAATGAAGTGCTTAGATTTGTTTTTGCCAGTTTCATGTTAAGAATTTTACCTTTTCAGATTAGTTTTGAGAGTAGTGTGGGATTTTGTGGCATCAGTAACTTGAAAAAACACTGTATCATTTGTTAATCGTTTGGGGTGGGGAGATTCCACGTTACCACAAGAATTTAAGGGGTAAATCATATAAAACTGAGAATTGTTGTAACATGTAGCTTTCTTGTAATTGTCTGTTGATGTCTCTGTTACCAGATTTTGTTACCTATTGCATTTCATGGTTTTTCTTTTACTGTAGTCACTTTTAATAGCTAAAAGGTAAGATTGCTGCAGCTTGGTTCATGTTGCCTAGATTCAGAGATCCAGATACGTTGTTTGTTGGTTTAAATACTTCGGCATTAAGCACTTCAGCCGTTGGTTCACAAGTACATTGTTGTTACTTGCAAGTGACAAACTTGTTAGACAGGATTGTTTTTCATTGTATTGAGAACCTCCCAAGTAGTCAATGAGGTTTTGAGATAAATGACAAACTGTTCATTACTCTGGACTTGGATTCTGAATCTGTGTAGGTGAATCTGAAGAAAAATAAATATCCACTGAAGCTGCAGAAAGTAATTTTGTACTGGGGCACTATTAACTTTCTGGAATAGTCATTTCTCATACCATCTGTGTTCACTCACCAACTGCAGATCTTCACAGATTGTGTTCCTTTTTAACCTGTCAATCACTAGCAGTTACTTAGAGGTTTTAGTTACCTGCTGTAGCTATTTGAACAGTCTTTGAGGGAGGATGAGCAAAGAGGAGAATAAACATCCATCTTGTGGGATGTCATGGTTTAACCCCAGTGGGATGGGGAGAGAATCTCAGCTTGTGGGTTGGAGATGAAGAGAGTTTCAGAGGGAGAGCAAAAACTGCCAATACAAGCAAAGCAAAATAAGGAATTCATTCACTGCTTCCCATGGTTGGGCAGGTGTTCAGCATTCCCAGGAGAGCAGGGCTCTGTCATGCATCATGGTGGCTTGGGATGACACACGCCATCACTCCAGACATTCCTCCCTTTCACCTTCTTCCCCCAGTTTTATACACTGAGCGTGATGCCATATGGTGTGGAATATCCCTTGGGTTGGTTGGGATCAGCTGTTCCAGCTGTGTCCTTTGCCAGCTCCTTGCATGCCTCCAGCCCACTCACTGTCGGGGTGGTGAGAGAGGCAGAAAGGGCCTTGACTGTGTGTAAGCCCTGCTCAGTGATAATGAAAACACTGCAGCACAAATCCAAAACACAGCCCCATATTACACTGTGATAAAAATTAACTCTATCCCAGCAAAAACCAGCACACCTCAAATGAGTTTCAGGGCAGTTTAATGTTGGCAAGCGTCGACAGTATTAGAGCTTGCTTCCCTAGCTAGGCTGCAGGCTTGTACCAGTGCAAAATAATAAACTATGACTGAGATCTGAGTTACGTTTGACCACTTGAATGAGACAAGCCTGCACCCTGCAATATTTGAGCAGATGGCTCATAACATTATGCATAGAAGATGGGAGCTTGTATGAGTGCTGTCAAAATGCTCTTCAGGATCGTTCTATAGAACTTGCTGATACACAGTTGGGTTTATTTTACTTCTGCAGCTTATGCACTTGTGTGTAGGGGTGATGCAATGTATGTGGAGTTGTCAGTTTGCTTCATCTCTGTCACCATCCAAGGAGCACATGCTGAAGTCCTGCTCTAGAGATTATGGTGTGCAAAACACTTTGCATGACAAGGACTTGAGCCTGAGGGAAACTTCACAAATTTTGGACTGTGAGGTACCCTTGTTCACTTCAGTGATAAGACTGTTAGTAGGAAAGCATCACTAAAGTTTTTGTTTTCTTGGTTGCTTGTGAGTGAAGATTTTAAAAAATTAGCAGTAAGTGAACTTCTTTCTGTTGTGTCTTTACAGGAGTACCAAAGTCGGATCTTCTGCATACAAGATCTTTAAGGGGGCACAGAGACTGCTTTGAAAAATTCCACTTAATAGCAAATCAGGACTGTCCACGATCAAAGCTCTCTAAAAGTCCTTATGCAGAAGTAAAAAATATCTTGAGCAAAAAAATTAACTGGATCATACAGTACGCACAAAACAAGGATTTAGACTCTGATTCTGAAAGCTCAAAACCGTCTCAACACCAGCTTTTTAGCTTCAGACATCAGACTGATAGAAAATTACTCCCGCAGTTTGACTCCCCAGTACCTAGATACTCTGCAAAATGGATAGATGGGAAATCTGGAGGCATCTCAAGCTGCTCACAGACTCTGCTGGAACCAAGAGAATCCACTGATTTCAGACTCGGTGCTACCTTCTGCTGCAGCAG
Source organism: Melanocharis versteri (assembly GCA_013397845.1). Lineage (NCBI taxonomy): Eukaryota > Metazoa > Chordata > Aves > Passeriformes > Melanocharitidae > Melanocharis > Melanocharis versteri. The sequence continues at coordinate 488,816 of VZTG01021099.1, read as the reverse complement.
CGTTTTGTGGCCCAACCGCAGCCAAGTCCAGAAAGCTGAAAAAGCTGAAGGTGATTCACTTGCCAGTGTTCATAGGAGACATCCTCAACACAGCAGGGAGGAACGTGAGTATACATCTATTCACACACAGCCTAGCAAGCAAGGGCATTCTTTCAAACAGCTGTTGACCACTTCATGTCCCCACAGGGCATTAATGCTTATCCTGAAGTCCAGCATATAAAATCTGTGGGGGAAAAGAGCTACCTGGCTGAACAAATAGGGTGGTTTGTCTGGTTTTTTGTTGGTTTTTTTTTAAATCTTACTCTTAGCTACAGCCTAGTGTGATACAGGACATGCCTAATTTATGCAAAAAAAAAAGTCATTTCAATATGTCATTCCTGGGAGTTGCACAGCCCTGCCTGTGGAGGTGGAGGTGGAGGTTACTCAGCTCCTGCAAATCTCTCTCTTACTGAACTTGCACAGTGCCCTGAGTTACATTTTGCAGAGAGCTGTCCTAAGCAACAGGAGAAATTCGAGGTCATGTAGCAGAGCAAACTTATGAAACAATCTTAAGAGTAGCAGACTTCCCTTGTGCGTTTTACTGGATTGGTTTTTTCCTTGTGTTTGTTGAGCATAAGAAAATGGGAAGGTTGTTATGCCACCATGTCCTCTTAAAGGCTGTAGCAGAAGGTCTGAGCCATGTTTTGATGACTGTGGTGATAGTGGAAATAACAGAAAATTAGTTTCCCTGTTAAGAAGATCCCTAGAATCTTTAGAAATCTTTAGAAAAATCTAGGATATTCTGATGTCTCTGGAATCAGCTGCATGAAATGTGTTAGGACTAGGTTCCTAGAGGTACATGCTGTTACCATCCTGCTTTTAGGCAGTACTTGGTCCTGAACTGGTATATGTCCACTCTTACTTTTGTAGATTAGGAAAGTAATTGGAGAGGGTTTCTGAATTTCAAAAGGCCCAAAAAAGAAAAACAAAAATACTGATGAAATATGCTAGGGAAAAACAGGTGGTGACAAACAAGGTAATAATGGAATTCAGAATGACAGAAGAGTCAGGGAAAAAGGTACTCTAAAAATTTGGAATTGGCTTCTTTAGGCTCCCATTTTTTTTAACAAACTGACAACTCTGTCCTTGTGAAGCTGGGTCATTTTTCATTCTTTATAAAAGGATTTTACTTAACTGCTGCATGATGTGTCATGTTGCATTTGTAGTGAATTAGTAGCCTTAAAGCCATAAATCAAAACAGATACACTGAGCTATTTGACCACCTGTCCTCTGGAGTCATAAATTGGGATTACATAAATCAGGACAGCGGTTAACAGAGGAATTATAAAAGCTTGACCTGGTTTATTGGGTTGTCTAACTAAAGTTAGTGACTTGGAATTTATCTCCAATCTTTGATTTTGGGATGGGAATATAAAGATGCATTGAGCATAATAACAGGCTTTTTCTTCTGTTATGACTACGTAATGCAGCTTTGAGGCATTTTTGCTTGTATTTTGCAGAATTTACCTTTAAAAGACACTCATTTGGAGGCTCTATGATTATATAAAGTTTGTATGTTAGATGAAAATTTAGACTGCCAGAATTAGGTACCTTCTTACTGCAACATTTCACTCTTAACAACATAGCTGCCTACTAAAAAAGAAAATATTAATGGACCTCTAAATAGCTTGGCCAGTACATTTCTTTAGAATTTACCTCAGCTGTGGATAGAATAATATTTTACCATTTCAATTCAGTGCTCCGTTCCTTCTCCCTTTCCCTTCTCTATCAGAATAATGTGCCATGAAACAGTCCTGTCCCAAAAGACAGGCAAGAAATGTGTGAACCAGTCTGTCTGCCAGATGACAAAATGATAATGAAAATACTGAGGAAAGGGGAAGTAACATCCTACCACTGGGTATAAAAGGGGGGAAAAAAATCTTGACACTTTTGGCTGTTAATTACTATATTAAATTTGGTCAGGGTTTTCATGTTGTTTAATGGGTGGTAAGGTGTGAGAAGGGACTTTTCAGGTGTATTGATAGCTGAAGGTAGGAAGGAGCACCATTTTAGCTGGCTAATGGAGGAGAAAGGTGAATCTGTTCTATTCTTAACTGGGATTATGTCTTGAGTACCAAGTCTTAGCTATTGCCAGCTTCTTTGGTTTGGCAGTGCTGTCAGCAATTTAACATCCCACAACTGCCAGCTGTGAGAAAGTTTGAAAGGGAAGGCTTAGGATAATCAAATAATCCAGTGGGTAGCTAAAACCCATCTTTTTCAGAACTCTGGACTTTTAAATTTGCCATGTAGAAACCTTTTGCACAGAGAAATCTCTGGAAAAAAGCTGCAGCATCTTTTTTTCTTAAGTATGCAGTGAGAGCTTTGCTAAGCTGCAGCAGAAACAGCTTAGCTGAAGTTTAAAAACAGTATTTTAGAATTGCAAGGTCTTTAAGCTTGTGCCAGTGCCCTGTACTCCCTGTGGTGTTCAGATTGTCGCTTTTCACATGGTGACAAGGGCATCTCAGCAGCAGGCATGGCACCATGTATGTCCACTGCAGGGTTGAGGGAATCCTAGGAAGCAGGCCAGTCCTTCCCTGCTGTTCATCAAGGGCAGTGAAGAATGCATTCACAGTTCCCTCCTCTGAGGCTTAATGTGTATTTTCTGTGAGGATGATCAATGCACACAACCTGACATACAGAAGGGCTTTTGAATGATGCAGAGGATCTTGTAGTTCTCACCAGGAGCGCAGAAGGAAACCTATTTTTACATGCTGGTCTTCCTATCAAACCAGGATTGTCCTTCATCATTTGTCGCTGAGATACTCAGTGGAAACTGTGTATGCTATTCCTGTATGCATAAAGCACAAACTTTGATAATCAAAACAGGGAGCCACATGCTGAAAATTCTGTCAGGAAGCTGCTTCTTGCAGGCTGGGAAACGTAGCAGGACTTTCCTCAGAATTGTCCACTTGCCCACAGTTAAACAGATGTGCTTGTGGGGCTTACCCTGGGCGAATCATGTTTTGCAGTCAGAGGAGGGTGGAGTATTTAAATCTGCCAAGCAGTTCTGATTCTGGATGCTACTGTTTTCAGAGCTTGATTTTCCACCTTTTTGACATTGAAGAGAGGGTTTTCCAATGGAGTAAATCCTTGTCTGTGTTAACGTTAAAAAGGAGAATTTTCAAACTTTCCTCTAATGACTGATAAGTACTGTTGTGTTTGACTTACTGCCATGCATCTGTTGATTATTAGGATGCAAATAGGAGAAATCTCGAGAAAATAGGAGCCTGCTTAGGGATGCTTATGTGACTTTGGTAGTAGTAATAACAGATTTTATTGTTGCAGTGACTACAATGACTCTAGGAGAGTTAAAGCAACTTAGTGAAAAACTGCTCAAGCAAATCCAGGGTGAGAATTTTTCCATACTATTTTGTTTTGTGTTTGTGGTGCTTTGTAATAACAAAAGGTCTGGTTTTAAAAAAGAAATTTTGATTGCCTTTCTGTCAGTTAAGTTTTTAACTGAAGTCTCTTGTTTTACATGGAAATGTGTGATATGGAGAGATTTCTAGGTGCTCTCATTATGTAACCTGCTTTGGTGCTGCAAATTGACACAGTATTTTCTTTAAGAATTTGACTAGAACCATAGAATTGTTAAAGTTGAAAATGACCCTTAAGATCATCAAGTGCAACCATTAACCCAGCACTGCTAAGTCCCCCACAAAACCAAGTGGTTCCTAAATGCCACATCTCCATGTCTGTTAAATCTCTCCAGGGATGGTGACTCCACTACCTCCCTGGGCAGGCAGTTTCAGTGCATGACAACCCCTTCCATGAAGAAATGTTTCCTGATACCCAATCTAACTTTGCCTGGTGCAGCCTAAGGCCATTTCCCCTCATCCTGTCACTTGTTACCTGAGAGAAGAGCCCAACCCCACCTGGCATCACCCTCCTCTCAGGCAGTTGTAGAGAATGACGAGGTCCCCCCTGAGCTTCCTTCTCTCCAGGCTGAGCCGCCTCAGCTGCTCCTCATCAGACTTGTGCTCTAGACCCTTTCCCAGCTCCGTTGCCCTTCTCTGGACATGATCCAGTACCTCCATGTCCTCACCAGTGCCCAGCAGAGGGGGATGGTCTCTGCCCTGGTCCTGCTGCCTCACTGTTGCTGATCCAGGCCAGAGTCAGCTTTGTTTTGAGTTCTAAACTGGTCCACCTTGGCTCAGGTTGCCTATAACTAGGAACTAAGTGATGCCGTTCAGTTTGCAATGCATTCAAAGCTGCGCTGGAGCCCGGAAACGCAGAGTTCCTGTGCATGATCCCCTTTAAATGTCCGTGCCCGTTCCCCAGTGTGGTTTGTCGCTGCTTCCTAAGCCTGTGTCAGTACAGGGACCAAGTGCATTGACCCGGTGCTGTTGTTGCAGATGTGTTTGAGGAGCTGGCACAGCAGGTCCAGGAGAAGGACTCCCTGGCCTCCGAGCTCAATGTGCGCCACATCGCCATCGAGCAGCTGCTGAAGAACTGCTCCAAACTGCCCTGTCTGCAGATGGGAAGAGCGGGGATGAAATCCAACGTCCCCATATAAAGGGAGACAGCTTCCATCGCCCCTAGAGCAAACTGTCCCTAACAGCGTTGATAACCATTAAGTACAGCTGCACCCATATCTAGAAGCTTTCGAGAAAACTTGGGCAGCTTTCTCTTTGTATTCATAATCTGCGGGAAGTCTTACTCCACTTCGGGTTAACAAAAAGGGCAAATATTTTGGGTAGTAAAATCTACTGTAATAAGGTTTATTCGCATTTGGGGATTATTATTTTTTTTCCCATAACTACGCATGAGCCTTGAAATGAATTCTGTGTTTTGTTTATAATAAAATTGTTTCTAGCAAAGAATGACCTGAGGCCTGTAAAGCTGCCTCCTTCATACAGAGGACAAAATAAAAATTTGACTTTTGATCAGGTCTGATCCTGTTACATCCAAGAGAGCTTTAAGGGGAGAACAGTATTAATGAAACTTGTGTTTTCTTATTTATTATGAGCAATATTTTATTATTGAAATTTTATACTAAATAAATATCACTATTTTAGGTACTTTTCCAGATCTCTTTATAAAATGTCTGAATTACTCTGTGTAACGTTTATGCCTTGTGTATGATTGTTTATCCTTTTTCAGGTCTGTATCTTTCATGATACAATTTTAAAAAGTATTGTTTCCCAAAGAGATGAATTTCACATGTTGAAGAAAAAACTCTAGTGGTGTATCACTTATTTTTATCAGTTTTATAACTGAAGAATTTGGTTCATGAGATGTTTAAAAAAAGCACAGCACTTGCTTTAAATAAAAAAAAAATCCATACTTTGGTTTTAATGCATAGAAGTTGAAGTTGTTTTATATGTGTGGAATTTTCAATGCTGAAAAATTACTTTGACGAAACTCAATAAATTTGTAATACTACAGTGCCTTGTTATGATTTCTTTATAAAGTTGGATCAGACTGATGAAGTGTTTTAATTCTGAAATGCAAGTAGTAATGATACATTATAAATCAGAACAGCCTTTGCATTTTTTAAACTTATATCAGTCTACCCTGACAAGAAATCTTCGCTTCTGCCAAAAATACTGCAGGGCTGCATTTGAGTAGCTGAAAGTTGCTGAGTTGCACTGAAAAAATCAGGGGGAGGATGAGTTGAGTGGAAGATAGAGACACATGCACAAAAACGTACATAGCTGAGCTGAAGGCATGACTAGCATGAAGAAAGGTTTACGATTTATTTTAAACTCGAGCTGAGAAATAAGCCAAAGTTCAGAGTAGGTTTATTTATTGGCCTGTGTATAGTGATAACTGGGCATTATAGGACAGGTTGGTTTTATTTGTGTTTTTATTATTTCTTATTGTTTTCTTCCATATCCTTCAGCTGTTCCAAAGCCCCTCCACAAATGCACAACTAGGGACTTGAGCTTGTCTGAGTATTTTGTGGTTCAGGAGGGGAAAAATCAGTAGCATCATTGCTTGTGTATGCAAGTGGGCCTATGACTAAGTGGGCACTAGAAAATCCCTAATTCCAGTTGTCAGAAGATGGATTAATCTCTACGTGCAAGTCTGTTGGTAAACCTTGTTGATTCAGGACCAAGGTAAGGGTCAGGTGGGAGAAGTATCACTGAGAAGGACCTGAAGGTCCTAGTGGAGAACAGACTGTCCCTGAGTCAGCAGTGCCCTTGTGGCCAAGGAGGCCAGTGGGATCCAGGGATGCATTAGGAAGAGCATTGCCAGCAGGTCAGGGAGCGATCCCGCCCCTCTGCTCAGCCCTGGGGAGGCACATCTGGAGTGCTGTGTCCAGGTCTGGACTCAGGACAGGAGAGACATGGAGCTCTTGGAGCAGCTCCAGTGGAGGGTGACAAAGATGATGAAGGGATGGAGCATCTCTCTTATGAGGAAAGGCTGAGGGAGATGGGGCTGTTCAGCCTCAAGGAGAGATGACTGAGAGGGGACCTCATCAGTGTCTGTCAGTGTCTGCAGGGAGGGGTCAGAGCATGGACCAGGCTCTGCTCAGTGGTGCCCAGCAATGGGACAAGAGGCCATGGGCAGAAATGGATGCACAGGAAGTTCCACCTGAACATGAGGAAGAACTTCACTGTGCAGTGAGTGAGCACTGGAACAGATCACCCAGAGAAGGTGTGGAGTCTCCCTCACTGGAGATATTCCAGAACCATCCAGATGCAATCCTGTGCCCTGTGCTCTGGGATGACCCTGGTTGAGCAGGGAGCTGGAAGCAGATGGCCCGCTGTGGTCCCTTCCCACCTGACCCATTCTGGGATTCTGTTACTCCTGCCGGTGAAAGCGGCCATCGTGAAGTCTGAGGGAGGCTGGATTTAGCATTCCCCAGGTGTCTGATCTGACTGGTGAGGGTCAATTTCAGTTCACCTGGATAGTGAGGAGAATTAAGTAATACTTAACACTTCTACTGTTTGCTTTTGTGGGAATTAAATGCAGCACATCTACACTTTGAAGTCCTTATTATGATTTGAAGCATTTTATTTTTGTTACATTAGATAGGTTATAGATCCAGGCAAGGTTGAGGGGGGGTTCTTTTGTTTTTAAGAGGAATTATAATTAGGAATGCTGACTTTGGGGACATGTAAGCCATGAAGAAGCAATTTTTTTCATGTTTTGATTCAATACGATTGTGACTTGGGGAAAAGGAAAGCGTACAGCTGGCACACATGCTGAAAAATTAACTATATAGCTATTTTTTTTCAGGCTTAAGTTCCAGAGGAGGTCAATATATACCATGTACCCCAATGTGTCAGCTCTGAACTGCATTCGCTGCAGCACATCCCTGTAGCTCAGAGGAATTCAAGAGGACAAACATGGCTATAAGAATATGTGCAAACCATCACATACATGGAGGATTTCTTTCCTCATTGCCTTCCTGACTTTCACTGGAGAATGTGTGGTGTAAATATTGAGTTAAATGTGAGCTGTTTATCTAGATCTTGCATTAAATTTGAGTTGCTTCTGTATATGAAATGTTGAATCTTAGGGTATTCAGTTCAGAGATGGATGTATTTTGAGAGTAAGTAGTGAACAGTCTTTAAAGAGGCCAAGGGGAGAAGGCTTGGATTTGCAAAAATGGTGTTTGAGGCTATGAACCCCTATCAAATCGACCTCTGGAGAGAGAACAACAAGATGATCAGAGGGCTGGAGCACCTCTCCTGTGAGAAAAGGCTGGGAGAATTGGGATTGTTCAGGCTGGAAAAGAGAAGGCTTTGGGGTGACCTAATTGTGGCCTTCCAGCACCTGAAGGGAGCCCACTGGAAGGATGGAGAGAGACTATTTACAAGGGCTTGGAGTGACAGGACAAGGGGGAATGGGTTCAAACTGGCAGAAAGTAGGTTTAGATTAAAGATTAGGAAGAAATTCTTCCTTGTGAAAGTGGTGAGGCACTGGCACAGATTTTCCAGAGAAGTTGTGGATGTCCCATCCCTGGCAGTGTTCAAGGCCAGGTTGGATGGAGCTCTGAGCAGCCTGCTCCGGTGGGAGGTGTCCCTGCCCATGGCAGGGGGGTGGAACGAGATGAGTCCCTTTGAGGTCGCTTCCAACCCAGGCCGTTCTGTGGCTCTGTGGTTCAAACATTCAAATAAAATCCAATCTGAGGGTCTAACTGTTAAAGTTCACCAGTTTTCATTTGCATTACAAGCTATTGCTTCTTAAAATGGAAGCAAGAACTGGCCAGAAACTGGCACTTAACAGAAGGATATTAATTAATACTCTCTGAAAACAGGTAGAATTGCTACAGTTTGGGGGTTGTCTGTTTTGGGTTTCTTTGCAATTGCTAGTGATAAGGGGTAGAAACTTAATTCTTTTAACAAAGGAATATGTTACAAATAAAACATTCACTGGAAAGGAATTTCAAAACCTTTTGTGACTTTATTTGTATTGCAGTGCCTGGAGACCCCAGCAGTGAGAACATAGCTGCATCTGGGGCTGGGTTGGGTAATAATTAAATTCACAAGAAGGCATCTTGATCAAAATGAGATCCGTGTGATAGAATATACCACAGTTAAATCCATTTAAGATCTTAATCTATTATTTTCATGCAGAATCTTCATTTTTAGGAGCAACTTGGTAGCTGCATTAGAAAAATGTTGCTCTCCCTGTTTCCCAATTTGGGAACTCATGTTGGGCAAGTGTATTCTACTAGATGGATAATGCCTGTGCTGGTTTCCATGCCAGCAAGCCATGTCCAGAAAGTGGGAAGGGAACTTGGGCCTTATTGCTGCTTTTTAATTAATCAAACCCTCAGATTAAAATTGATTTTTTTGTTTGTTTGGTTGGGATTTTTTTTTTTATTATTATTACAAATATTTCTGCTACGTAAGAGAGTAAGTTTAGATTAGATATTAGGAAAATATTCTTTACTGTGGGAGTGGTGAGGCACTGGAACAGGTTGCCCAAAGAAGCTGTGAGTGCCCCATCCCTGGAAGTGTTCAAGACCAGGCTGGATGGGGCTCTGAGCAACCTGGACTAGTGGAAAGTGTCCCTGCCCATGGCAGGGCGTTGGAACAAGATGATCTTTCAGGCATCTCCCAACCCAAACCTTTCTAGTATTCTATGATAACACTGTCTAGGCAACGCAACTGTTTCTGTCAAAATGGGAAATGCTGATTCCATGTGGCAGACATGTAATAGACTGCAGGGGCATTTACATTTGTTTTGCAGCTATGAGATCTAGACATACATATTTAAATACTGGAGTTAATTTTGAGGGAAAAGTAATGAAGCAATCTGCTACTTTCTTTTTTTCAGATTAGCAGATTGCTTATTTTATCCCCCCCTCCTCCACTCCCCCCCCAGGATTTTTGGTTCTAAGAAAGAATAAAATGTTGTTTCTGGATTTTACTGGTTATAAAATTGATGATGTGTAACTGCAACTACACTAAGGAAACTGTATCTGTAGAAATAGCATTGAGGCTATTAAAGTTGGTTGGTTTTATGTTAAGGAAAGTTCCACACAATCGCTGTGGTTCTGAAACTTCTCAAAATCATGATGCTTCTGGCTAAAGAAAGCCAGGGTTTAAATTCATAAAGTCTGCAAGGAAGCCTGTTTTTTAAAAAGTCCTTTTTTATTGTGTCGTGTGAAACAGCCCTCTGTTCACTTTTGTTTTGCAATATTAAATGTGTTAGCATCGCTTGACTTCAAGTTCTAAAAAAAATGATTTCATAAGGATGGTATGTTAAGACAGTGTGTTGGAATAAAGGGAAGGAGGAATGCCAGTGGCCATAGCTCTCAAAGTAGATTAACTTCTGCAGTAGAGTGGAAGAAAACAAAGATGCTGCTAAATTACTATTGTTTGGTAGTGTAATAATATCACAAGTCAATGGCAGATCCTGTGGTGAAATGAAAGACAGAACTTTACTGGGTTTTTCACCTCCATTTAATTTGTATGCCATGGGGTTCCCACTGCCATAAAGTCCTAAAACCTGCAGGAATGTCTTGCAATTACTTGTTTATCTACCATCTGCTTAAATGTTTATTTAAAGGACTGTTTTTCTCAATTACTGAGAACAAATTAATTTGCTGGTTGTAGTTATGTAGTTAATTCTTTTCCACAGGCTTTTCCTAAGGTATCAGACACCTCTCAGTCCTTGCCTGCAGGAGCATCTTTCTCTGTTTGCTGTCGTTTGCAGTCCTGAGTCACCATGAAAAGCCTGACAAATGCCATTGTTCTTCTGTTGGCATAAACAGCAACAGCGAAATCATGGTTCACTTCTCAGTACTGGTAACGCCTGGAAAGGTACTCTCTTCCCCCTCAACACCCTTGGTAACTCCTCAGTTCCTTCCTCACCCACTCGTCACCTTCCTCAGTCCCAGGCACAGATGTTTAAGCCCATCTCAGGTGGCAGAACAGGTGCTGCCACATGAGACAGCACTGTGACAAAGAGAGGCAACATTGCAGGCTGAATTAGAGTTGTTGACAGAGCAATTTATTGGTAGTTCAGGGATTCAAGAGTAAAGCATGGACATGAAAAGGTGGAAAATCGGGAAGAAATTGGGTATCAGGCCCAGAGCTGGCTGAAAAAGTGCCTACCTGCATACTAAAAAAAATGTTCAAAATATGTTATTTTGAGGAAGATATGACTTAGCACTGATGAAAAATGTGTGTGATTATTAATAATCACCTAATGGCTAACAAGGGAAGGCTTATGCGGTTCTGTCCTGTCCTCTCCATCTACCTCAGTAACTCAGGAATCAAACAGTGCCTTTTTCAATTCTTTAAAGTGTAATCTTGGCATTAGGCTAGCATTAAAAAGCCCTCATTGTAACATTTAGTCTTGCTCACAAGAACAAAGAAATGAATGCGAGTACCTTATTTACTGAGGTGCTATATTGACTCCACATCAAGATGCCTCTGAGCAAAACCCTCTGCAGTAACAAAAGGCCTACAGAGACTGCTCCTGGAGCAGCTCATATGTGAACCTCTCTTGCAGCAACTTCAGGATCTTCATCATCATCATCATCCTTATTTCAGAAGTGTGCAATGCTGAGACAAAGCAGAAATAGGCTATGGGACAGAGGTGGCCTTTGCAGTCTAAATCATGCGCGGCGTCAGTGTGGCCATACTCACAAAATTGATGAGGCACATTCACGTCTATCTGTAATGAGAACTTGGGTAAGAATTTTTCCTGCCTCTTATTTGAAAATTTATTGTGCTTTTCTGTGTATTCTGAATACTTTCAAGTCAGTGTGTTGGTTCTGTTGTCTTTCAAGCACATAGCAGCCTTCATTGACTTCTGTTAAGGATAAAAAATATCTCTGTATATAACATATGCAAATATGTAAGAGTGTATGTTATTGTCATGGTAGCATGGATTACTTTAGCACATAAGTGAAGAAACATGGCTAAAGACAGAGTTTATTAGCCAAGAGTAGCCTAACTTCTTTTCTTATTTAATAACACCAGTCTGGTCCAGGGTCCTGAGCAGAACACTTCCAGTAGTTCCTCTTTAAAACATTTTTTCTTCCTGATAAAGCAGAAAAAAATAAGTACTCTGTGAAGCCAAATACCAGTTTTAAACGATAGGACTTCTTTAATCCACCTAAAGCAAGATGAAATTATCAAAAAATAGTTTCAGGGTTTTCACCTTTTCAATGATTTTTGCTAATCTGCTAAAAAAATGCTGTGGTAAGTCAGTTTAAGGGGATTGGGGCAGGAGAAGTAGCGGTTTTGTGGCTTCCAGTAGGTAAAGTAATTAGAATTCAAAATCCAAAAGGCAGCCAGCCTTCAAAGTGAAAAGATCATAGACTGCAAATTATTCTGTTTAGAGCTGTGAATTGAAATAAACAATTATGGACTTCCCTCCCCAGATGGCTTTAAAAGGAGATCCTGAATAGACTTTTATGTAGGGTGCACTTTTGAAAATCACTTGTGCTCCTTTCTGCCTAGAGGTTTGTTTGAAGTGCCATCACTTTAAGTTCTTTGTGTAGTTAATCTTGAACAAGGCCTTTGTACAGGTGACTGTATTTCAGGATAGTTGGTCCTTCAGTGTGGAGAGAGGTGAAGGGATAATACAGTGTCAATCTGCAAATAACTTTGGAACACGCAATATTTCCCCTCCCTCAGCACAGTACAGGCTTCAAAGAGTTCAGCAAGCAACAGCACCCTCCAAAACTGCACCCAAAGCCCCATGGGCAGCAGGGCAGGGAGGGGATTCTGCCCCTCTGCTCCACTCTGCTGAGACCCCACCTGCAGTGCTGCATCCAGCCCTGGGGTCCCAGCACAGGAGGGACTGGGACCTGTTGGAGCCAGGCCAGAGGAGGCCACCAAGGTGATCAGAGGGATGGAGCAGCTCTGCTGTGAGGAAAGGCTGGGAGAATTGGGATTGTTCAGCCTGGAAAAGAGCAGGCTTTGGAGTCACCTCATTGTGGCCTTTCAGTACCTGAAAGGTAAGGAAAGCAAGGCAAGGCAAGGCAAGGCCTTTAAAAAGTGCTTCATACAGTCATGGGAAAGATGCATTCACCACTAGTCAGCAGGCAGGTCAAACTTGTCTTTATTAGCCTGAAATCCTCTTGTAAATATTTTTCCCAGCAGCAAATGAGCACTTATTTTGTTGTTACTGTGTGCACTTATAGAGGTTTCCCTTACAGCAGTTTCATCCAAACTGACCGGTTCTCAAAAATTGTATTTTCTCTTCATAATCAACTCTTGAGAAGGGAAGGAGGTTAATTTTTGAAGGCAAGGTGCTGGTGCTTTATACTGAGAAGCAAAGGAACAGGAAGGAAAAGGCATGGCCTTTTTTCTCTCTTTTTAGCTTTTTAAAAAAAGATAATGAGATTTCTCACAGCAGTAACTAACAGGATCCTGCCCTTGGAGGAGGCAGTCAGCATCCACACAAGGCTTTCAGTGAGTCTCTGTCAGCATTAGCTACCTCTGCAGCTGACTCTGCTGACACTTGCCCCTGAGATGTGGGGGACGAGGATGAGGGGGAGGAAACCGCATCTTTTCTAACCCTCCCCAAATTCAGCTGTAATTCTGTGGTTTGAGATAGCCCCATGCAAACCCCAAGAGCTGGGTTTCTGCTGCAGTTATAGGACTGTTTCCCTCCAGCCTCTGCTCCCTCAGCAGCAGGGCTGAGCTGGCCTTGTCCTCGGGCTTGCAGGGAGGGGGCTGGGGGTGAAGAACAGCCTGTCCCGAGGGCATGTTTTTCTGCTGGGTGACAGTGACCCACAGCAGAGCTGCCAGAAGGCCTCGGGCTCAGCCGCAGAGACAAGCCTGGCCTGTTGCTCGTGAACAATTGCCATTGTTTTCTTTCAGTGTGACAAATGGCCAAGGTCGTTGGCTTGTGCTTGTTTTTGTACATGTTAAAATAACACAGCACTTAGAGAGCCTTCACGTTTTGGTGTGTGGGTCAAAGAAAGGCATTGATCCAACAGGAAAAGCAGACCAGTTATTGCTCCCAGTAATGCGATGGTGTCTTTCAGTGCCAGAAAAATAAAACTAGTGGCCAGATGCTTTCATCCATTCCCTTATTTCTGTGCCATCCTATTCAACAACCACAACAAATCTGTTAATTAACTGCATCGATCAAAATTAAGTGCCTAATGTTTAAATTCAGCATTTTAGTGTTCGGTGCCACATCATGGTCAGTGTAATCTCTTTGCTGTCTCTGGTTTTGTACTGCATGTTGTTTAGCAGCTGAGGTTTTTCACAGAGGAGAATTCAGATGACAAAAATATTCTTCTAAAAGCAAATAATTTACACACAGTAATAGTTAGCATTTATTTGTAAATACAACACCTATATGTCTGCAAATCTCAATCACAAGTCTATTCATTATTCTATCTGGCCAAAGAGCTTTAAAACAGATCCAGCAGAGACAGTGAGACACCTGGTTCAGTGTCATGGAATCACGGAATGGTTTGGGTTGGAAGAGACGTTAAAGCTCATCTCATTCCAGCCTCCTGCCATGGGCAGTGACATCTTCACTAGACCAGGTTGCCCAGGGCCCCATCTAACCTGGTCTTGAATATTTCCGGGGATGGTGCACCTACTCTCTTCCTGGGCAATCTATTCCTCATCATCCACATTGTAAAAGATTTCTTTCTGACATCTAATCTAATTAGAGCCTGGTTTAGTTCAAAACCACTACTCCTTGTCCTGTCACAACAAGCCCAGCTAAAAGGTTTGTCCCCACGGTTTGTCATCTTCAACAAGACTTGAGCAGGCCCTGCCAAAGGAAGTTATCATGAGGAAGTTACTTCATGGTGAAGGTCAGCTCTAGGCTTTGCCAATTTAGCTTTGATATTCTTCGTGTGGTTATCAGAGAGGCAGATCCTAGACACTGCATAGCTCACTGTGAAATGCAGCTTTTCACACTGCTGAAAGCACACAGCTTAGTTATCATTTATATTATTTATATTAACCTTCTACTTCAATGCATCAATTCTTCAGCACAATGCCATTTTCTATAGGGCTTTGTGAACATTTCAGTTTCATTTGCTGATCATAGGCTTTTTTAAATGTGTGATTGAGGCAAGACTAATCTTTTCTGAAAACTTGTTTGTAGCTGCATATTATCTCTTGAGAAAAAATTACACATTTTACACAGCTGATCTAAGCAGGGGAAATAGCATTGTCCAGCAGTGCAGATTTCAGACTCCTCTGATCACAACATGATCCCTCAGTTGCTAGTTTGGCACTGCTGGTGTACACTCCTCAGGACAAGGTGTCTGCTTCCTTTCTCACTGCTGGTAGCTGCAGCTCTGATGAGCTCTTGTGCCTATGCACATTGGCATAAGGTCATGGAACCCTCCCTGGTAGGATGCCTTCTCCTGCCACCGTGGGTCTGTGTCCAAAGCTGACCAACCTACACACCTCTGAGACATCCCTTGTGCTGGGATGGTCACTTAAGAGGTTTTGACTCCAAGCCAGGCTGGCAAGGCTGTCTGTGCCAGGCTGAGTCCTCAATCCAAGCCAGCTGTGCTGTGGGGTTTAACTGGCCATGAACTCCACCTTCTGCTGGCTCAGTGCTGGGTCTGGTGAGGCAAAGGCACCTTTTGGCCACCAAGGGGGCAGGTGAGGGAAGTCTGTTCCCATCCCTTTTGTAGCTGTCCCACAACAGAAACAACCACCACCATAATTCATGGTGTTAAATAAAGTCAAAACTAACCTGGCTCATGTTGAAAGAAAGTGAGTCAGAGACCAGCTGCTGCCCTACAAAGCTGAGGAGGCTGCTAGAGCCTGATGGTGCTGGAGATGGGCTGGGACCAACAGCTGCTTCTTGCTGCTCTGGTGAAGCCCGCAGCCCTGCTGTCAGGTCATTGTGCTTCCATCCCTGAAGCGCTCGCAGGCCACCAGCTGAGCCCTTGGTGCCAGCTCCCTGAGAGCCCAGCCAATGGATCCAGCTTCCCTGAGAGGCTCATGCTGGCCAAACCCTTCCCCTGCACAGCCAAGCGATGTGAGCCCTGGAGCCAGGCTGAGGGGGAACCACAGATGGGAATTACCCCAAAACAAGGTTGGCAGCTGGTCAGGATGAGCAGAGCTTGCTGGGCCCCTGCGTGTCCGTGTTATTTCTCAGTGCAGGAGCAGACAGACTGGTCAAACACTGCGCAAGGTTAAAAGAGTATCTCTGGTTGCTCGTTCAGTGAGTTCCATCTATCGTGGGAATGAGGGGGAGGAGGCGGAAAGCACAGAGAAAAACCATATGTGATGGTCTGAGCAAAGACTGTCTCATCATGACTAACCACAAAGGGACAAACCACACTGCGCTGCTAACTTTAACTGCGGCCTGGCAAACCAGAACACTTCGTTTTGCAAACTTAGCTCCACATGCTGCGTTTTCTACAGCGCCTTCTCGCTGGTTTTGAGGCACCTTTCACAACTCTGAACTAAAACAGGAAAAACTAAAGATATTTCCTTCTTGCGTCATATTCAGACGCAAGACCAGACCTGTCCAGAAACACATATCATGTTAATATCTTTGCTCACACTTGTGGGAAAGGTGAATTCATGGTGCTCTGGCAGAGCTCTCATTCTCAAGCCAGGCTTGAGTTTTGCCCAGCAAACAGGGACTAAATGATAATCTGGAGATGAGTAGCATGCACTGACTGCAGGCCACTGAGCAGCTCTTGCACTCACTGTTGCTCTCTCTCAGGCAGACACACACAGTCACTCACTATCAGGGATCAGCTGAGGCAGGAATGCACCTTGGGAGATCACCTGGTCCAAACCCTGCCCAAAGCAGGACCAGCCAGAGCAGGTTGCTCAGGACCATGTCCAGATGAGTTTTCAATATCTCAGAGGTTGGACACTCCACATCTTCTCTGAGTATCCTCTTCCAGAAGATAAACACTATTACAGGAGAAAATTACAGAAAAAAAGTACAGCTGCATGCAATGCGGTGCCACTAGTCTCTGCTCCTTCACTTCTTGGGAGGATTAATCCTTCCAAAAGTTCTCGGAAATGGGCTGCAGTGTCCTTCAGACTTATTTTAAAAATGTTGAGCCCAAAATACAGATAGAAGGTGTTTTGTGCAGCACAGTCCTTGCTCTGGTAAATTCAAAATTGCCTGAGATCCACTGGGAACTACTTCCATTGCCCATGGTTTAAAGCAGTCTTGCCAGACAAGTCATTAGTAAGCAAGAGTGGTGCCAGGTCACCTGTGACAGGGTGGCTTTTTCACTGCCTTACAGAGGTATATCTGCTTGTGTTGCCCCTGTAGATAATGAAAACCACCCTCTCCCTCCACAACTGTTGCATGAAATTAGTTGTAAATAGTCCTTATTCCTTTATTTTTCCTTTGATATGTGTCAGCTGTTCTATATCACAAGGCTGTATGCCACTTCCATTCAGAACTGCTGTGCTTTGGAGCCAGTTTTTACCTCGTGGTATGTCCTGTGCTAAGAAATACACTGAAATTGGAAGCCTTGGGTTAAAACACTCGTAGAAGAGTTTGAAAGGTAATATTTGCAGTCCCCTGCTTCAAAAATCCGGTATAAACTCTCAGCCTAGCACTGGCATTTATGAAAGCAGTGCAGAACAATTCATCTGTTGTGTCACTTTCTCTTTATAAACTTTGCAAAGGTACACTTGGAAAGGACGAAGGAGTCATTTCCAGGAAAAAGAAGTGTTGAGATCTATCAAGATAGATCAGGCACACTGGGGGATGACAGTGCAAATGAAAAGACGTCCTGAACACTGGAGTCCCTGTTGTTTTCAGGGTGTTTCTTCCCCACTATCACATGGAGAATGCTTGACCTGGAGTACCGCGTCCAGCTCTGGAGTCCTCAGCACAAGAAAGACATGGACCTGTTGGAGTGAGTTCAAGAGGGATGGAGCATCTCTCCTATGAGGAAAGACTGAGAGAATTAGGATTGATGGGCATGGAAGAGAAAGCTTTGGGGTAACCTGACTGTGGCCTTCCAGCACCTGAAGGGATCCTCCAGGTGGAGGAGCTTTTGAAGCGGGCTGCCTTGTGCTGGTGCAGTGCTTTCCCAGATAGCTGAGTCGAGCAAAGGCATCCCCACTGCCCCATCTCCCCTCCATCAGCACCAGCGTGCTCTGTCTCTCCACTGCAACCACTGAGCCAGCCCTGGCCTTTTCCAGACTCTTCTGGGAGCTGATCCTTAAAGAGGCACAAAACCAGCTGCAGCCTTCGCTGGGTCCCACTGGCTCCCGAGGAACACCCACGGCTGGGCAGGGCAGAGGCAGGCCGGGCAGGACAGGGATGAGTGCGTGTGTTGGTGCAGCTGGCTGGCATGAGGCGGGCTGAGGAGGTGTGTGCTGCCAGCTCACACCCTTGCCCGCCCTACACGGAGAAGAGAAAGAGCCATAACCTCGTTCATACTGAGGCACATTGTAACTACAGGGTCAGAGTGCTGCTGCTGGCTTTGTGCCTTCCCGAGTTTCTCCACATCCCTTTCCTTATGCAGCCTCCTCTGCTTTTGCAGGTGGGCAGGCACAGGTCCCTGCACGCTGTGTTTTGCTGGCTTGTTTTCACCCAAAGCAGTTCCCTGGGCTGATTCACAGTGTGGTCTGAGAAATGGTTTAGTTGTTGCTGCTTCACAGGGCAGCATGGCAGGGCTGGTCCTGGGAACATGCACTGCTGGGCAGAGGGAGGACCCCTGCTCTAGGCAATGCCCTGCTCCAGTATCACACCTTACCCTTCGTGTGCGGGAATTGGCTGTAGAGCAACTGCCAAAGAGCCCAACTGCATCCACAGACACAGCCAGACACTCAGTTTAAAGTTTTAAAATCAGAATCATAGAATCATTTAGGTTGGAAAAGACCTCTAAGATCATCAAGTCCAACCATTAACCCAGCACTGCCAAGCCTGCCACTAGACCATGACTCTCAGTGCCACATCTACACATCTTTTAAATACCTCCAGAGATGGTGACTACACCAATTCCCTGGGCAGTCTGTTCTGATGCCTTTAAGGGTAGAAATTTTCCTTAATGTACGATCTAGACTTCTCCTGGTGCAGACTAAGGCCATTTCCTCTTGTCCTGTCATTTGTTACCTGGGAGAAGAGCCTGACCCCACCTGGCTCCACCCTCCTGTGAGGGAGTTGTAGAGAGTGATAATGTTCCCCCTGAGGTTCTTTTTCTTCAGAACAAACATCCCCAGCTCCCTCAGCTTTTCCTCATCAGACTTGTGCTCCAGACCCTTCCCCAGCTCTGTTGCCCTTCTCTGGACATGCTCCAGCCCCTCAATGTCCTTCTGGCAGTGAGGAGCCCAAAACTGAACACAGGATTTGAGGTGTGGCCTCAGCAGTGCCCAGCACAGGAGGACAATCACTGCCCTGGTCCTCCTGGCCACACTATTGCTGATACAGGCCAGGTGCCATTGGCCCTCTTGGCCACCTGGGCACAGCTGGCTCATGTGCAGCTGTAACCAGCCCTCCCAGGTCCTTTTCCCCAGGGCAGCCTTCCAGCCACTCTGCCCCAGCCTGTAGCACTGCTGTGACCCAAGTGCAGGACCCAACACTTGGCCTCGTTGAGCCTCAGACCATTGGCCTCAGCCCATCAGTCCAGCCTGCCCAAAGATTTATTTTGTTATCATTAACTCTGAAGGATGAAGGTGGCTAAGAAGAGAGTTCCATGTATTACCAAAGGTGTGCAATGTCTTGCAGGGTCATATCCTGTATTGTTTATGACAACATTTCACCTTTTCTTTAAAGCACAGTGTCAAACTGTTGCAACTCTAAAACCTCACTTGGAGCTGATGAATTTTTAATATGATCAGCCCTGACTGCATACCTGGTCAATCAAGTAGTGCAGCAATGTGTCTGTCCTCATTGATGTCAAGGCCTGGAATGCCACAGGATTCTCAGCAAGCAGTTAGTGCAATGATCACAAATAAAGAGCTCACTCTGGGGTGAAAATTAGGGTGGAATAAATTTAAGAGGTCCGTTTTTGTTAAAATAAATTTTTGCAAACTACATTGGAATACATCTACTGCCACAATGGTTTGGGTTTTTTTGAGCACACAAATAGACTACAGCCCACTTCTGTACCAGGATACTTGAGCATAGTCACCCATTCCCAGCAGGAACCACTGAAGTTTGAAGCCTTGTCTGTATGAATCCCAAACCAACACGAATAGCTTAGCTCTTTTAAGAGTTCACAAAAGTTTTAGGCTGTCAGCATTGTTATTTATTTAGTGACACACACACACACAAAATAAAAGCCTAGAACACAGCATTAAAGACAACCTATAATTAAGCTGGCTTGACATAACATGCCAGAATAATCCACGTGACCTGTGGTATGGTCTTTTTCCCCAGGGCTTCTTGATGTTCATGTCTACATACAATTAGACTGCGTGGAGTTTGGTCCTGGGTCTGGCTCACTTAGAGGGTATGTGTTGCCTTGGTGGCTATTTAATATACTGTTTGATCTCTTGCCACAAAAAACAAACAAACAAAAAAACAAACAAACAAACAAAAAAGAGTACACTGGGACGTTGCAATGAGGAGCATTTAAGACACTAAGAAATTCCTAGGGCTAGACAGTTTCTGGAAGCGAACAGAGCCAACTGCAATTGTTCTACGTGCAGTGAGAACTGCTTCTTTACAGGCCCGAACATGCCTGTTCCCCAGCAGTCCCAGAAGGTTTAGTGTGGGAAGGACCGGCGGGGCCCCGTCAAGTGAAAGATCTGACCGATAACAATCGTCTTCCTGTGAGAACGAAGGACATCGTTGCCACAGTGAAGGTTTCCATCTGCTTTCACACAGCTCTCAGCAGGCTCACATGATGATGGCATTGTTCACCTGCAAAACTGAAAATGCACTTCTGCAATAAACGTGGAGAAGGGATACTGGAGGTGGGGAGAGCAGAGAGGGGGATGCTTCTCTTGAACCACAAGGCTGCTGGAGATGCTGGATCCCAGTTATCATCCATTTTGCCTGGTATCCTCTTTGCAACACTGAATGCCCAGGAAAGAAGCCAGGAAATGTGCAAACATGTCCTGACAATTCTCAGAAACAGCTTCAGAGCTTTTACCTACCGGATTCTGTTCCTGAGCCAACACTGGTGTTTTGCCACAAACAATACCAGATAAAATACGCTCCAAGCGCTACCACACAAACAAATAAAGAGTAATAGAAAAGTTTCAGTGAAGATGTATCCATTTCACAGAAGCTGGTTTTCTCCACTTAAAAAATCCAGAGTAATCAAAAAGAGTATTTCAAATCTCAATGAAGAAGTGATCACATACATTTGACAAATATTTTGCAATTGTGTAACGTGCCAGTTGTAGAAACCAAAAGTGATATTCCCAGAGCAAGATTATGCTTTACCTAGATTAGTCAAATGTTGGATTTGATGCTCTTGGAGGTCTTTTCCAACCTATTCATCTGTGATGAATCATCAATCTATGATTTCATGGCAAAGGAGAGATATGCAGCACAGGTCCCCACTCAACTCCACAGGCAGTCCCATCACTCCCAGAGTGCCCCACGCTCTCTAGATTACACCAGACAAAATCAGAACAACCGGTGTCAGACCAGGGCCTTTGAAGATAGGAGGCATTCATCTCTAGCAGCTTTCCCCTGGCTGACATCAGTTCTACCAGCTGTCCTGATCGCTTCAAAGGATCGAGTGTGCAGTTAAAATGACTTGTGTACACACACAGAGTATTTGTATTTCCTATCAGTGCTGTGAATTTCGATTCTTACTCTCCACCTAATAATTCAACCCTGACTTACAAAACCTTCCACTGCAAGCTGAGAGCTGCAGTACAGCCGTGTGCAGTGTCCCTAACAAAGCCAGCAAGACAAAAGCTCTCTCTGGTGGTACCTTTCAGTCGTTGCAGTTTCCTTTCCCTCCCATTCCGGGCACGCCGAGCAGCTCGGCTCTGTCCCTCCCTTTCCTGATCAACCCGCCCCAAGCTGTACCAGGATTAGTGACAGCACTGGAGCAAGCAGTGTGTAGGGCATCGTCCTGTTTGCACAGAGCTGAACACGCTTGGGATAAGACAAGACAGTATAGATGGTGAGCTGCAAACTGTATCTAAGGCTGTGAGGTCAGAAAATTCCCATGTATTGGCATTTATGAGTGCTTCATACATATCATTAAGCCCGAACACATCCAGGAGCTCAGAAAACAGAATCTGCCTCAGGTTTTAATGATTTTATTCTTATTCTTATTCTTACAGGTAAAATTTCTTACCACAGCAAAATATAATGTCTGCCTTATCAGCCCCAGGAGAGAGCTTGGAGGAGCAGACACGCTTACGTTCAAATCCAATTTCTGTGGGTAGCACTGACTGCCGAGCAGCTATCACTCTAAATTCACTTGCCACTTCCAAGGTGGAAACATAACAAGTAAGTTAATGCCCTGGGAACAAAAGGAGGCAGAATAGCCATAGCTTGTATAGTTTGCTGCTGATTTCTCCGAGTACAGTTCACATCAGTAGAAGATTTACGTTTAATATGGATAGTGTTAGTGAAGCTAGCAATAAATTATAAGGCAATATGCCTTCCTGCCCTGTCACATAATGTCATTATGCACCTTCTTTTGGGGAATATGTTCTAAATAAAAATAAAACAAAAAACTACAAGATCAAAAATACATGATACCAGGGAATCCTTCAGTCTCCAAGTCAAAAGCTAAGGCACAGACGGTTGTTTCTTTATATGCATATAATATTCACATCTGTCAACTACAGCCAACTTCCATTTGAACAGTGGAAAAAATCAGATGTCACACAGACGGTCATATTATGGCTGTCTCCTTATTAGGCATTTATGTGTATTCAGCACAGGTTTGCCATTCACCATATTGTGTGAACGATGAATTTCAGCAAAACTGCCTTCTCATTCCAATGACCTCTTTTTACCTTTTGGCACACACATCTAAGGAAAGCAGGAGAGCCTGGAGTCAAAAACAGCTGGGAAACGCTCAAAAATTCATCTGGTTGCTATTAGGCTGTTGTATTTTGCACAGATAGATACATATGTATGTATATATATGTACATATACGTATGTGTATGTAGATTGGATTTTTGCTTTCCGTATAATGAACTAACACGTGACTGGGAAAATCCTATGCAGAATTTCAGACCTGTGACTTCAGTAGAACTGTTCATAGGTACAAATGAAACGTTTGCTTAGGTACTTGTTTAGGGTTAAGGTCAGGGTTAGGTTTGGACTCGTACCTAGGCAACTTGGAATGATGTGTAGGGACAGGAAGATTTCATAAGCAAATTTATTTCGTAAGAAATAATTGCACATGCCAAGATTAAAGTGCCTTTAGCACTTTGTCATGTTTTGGAAGAATTTAAAGACAAACAAATATATTTGAGAAGAATCTGGTGTTGATGGTGTCTCTGTCGTGGACACATAGACAGGTTTCCAGTCTGCCACATGAGGAAAACTGATTAAGTCTTATTTGTTATCCTTCTAAAGTTTGCCATTCTTATTGAGTAACAATGCATTCTAACCACAGGTGCACTTAGAACACCCCTAAAGCAACCGAGAAACTTGTGTCCTGTATTATAGTCCTAATGATTCTTAGCCTGAATTTCCATGTGTTTGAAGAAGTATTTCTTTATTAAAAAGATAGGTTCTGATGTTTGCTTTATGGCAGAGCATGATTGGTGTGCTCCAGGAGCAGCATGCTGTAGATGACTGAGAGCACACAGAGCTGTATTACCAATATACATGAAAGACAGGATGTATTTATACCGCTTCTTGCAGAAACACCCCTGAACATCTTTGTCACAGCCCTGGTGGACAAAGGCTTTCGGTGGTGGTTTTGCACAGGCAGGGTAGAGCATGTATCTGGCGTGGCTGGCAAGGGCTGTCTTTTAGAGGAGGATTCCTCCAGCTGAAGTAATGCACTGTGCCAAACTTGACCTCATTCCATCCCAGCCGTTTAGAGGTGTAAGGCTCCCTGTCACTTTTCATAGTCCTTTGTTCATTGCTGAAACTGCTGTCTCACCTAGGACAGTGGGCACCAGGGAAACAACCTTTTCATCCACCTCAAAAGAAGATTCAAGAGCAATTGTGATATTTTCTTCTTCTGGCTTACTTCTAGCCTGCTGCAGAGTGCAGAGGAGAGAGTAAGATGATGATTCAGGGGAGGAAGCCTCTGACAGAACAACCAGTCTGGGACCGACTCAGGAGCAATGTGCAGACCTTTGTCTGGAGTAGGCACCAGGCTTCCCACCAGTTGTTCAGGCTTGCTCTGAACACAGAAACAATGGTGCAAAGTCGCTGTTCACCAGCGACTCCTGAAATTTTAGCTTGCTCACACCTCTCCCCAGTGTGTCAGGGGTTGGGGACAGAGCTGGGACTATGATCTGGAGCTGTGACTGTCTAAGCAGAGGAGGAAAGAGTGCTGTTGGATCTGGGCTTGCCTTAATGTAAAGCTGCTTGGATCTCAAGCTTTAGCACGTGTTTTTTTCTGCCATCACAGTAAGAGTTAGCTACTTCTGCTATTCTTCCACAGGGATTTTATATTGCCCAGGAACTTTGAGCTTTCCATTAAAGACTGCTTTCCATGCATACTGAAACAGATACCATTTCACACACAGAATATGCACAATTTCTCTCTTTTCACCGCATATGTCCAAGTGAGTTCTTTTCCTTCACTTCTCTTCCAATCCCTTCACAGCCACCCCAGAGACTGGTTCTGGATAGATGGTGCTTCTTAAACCAACAAGCCAACTTCATGATGTGGGAAATGCAGCCAAGAATGGTTTTATCTTTATTAATAAATGACAAGAACCCAGGTAAAAAGGGAAGCAGCAAAACGATTGATTGTGTAGAACAATGACCTCACAGTTACAGCACGATGGAGTTAAACATTATCCTGAAGAAACGGGGCACTGTGTTTATAAATGCATAAGTGTTTATAATCACCTTGTTACTTATACCAGTTCCATGAAACTGAAAAGCAGATTAATTTAGCAATGTATACTATCAGTAAAATGGTATTAAAGCTTTTCTTCAGGAGCAGCCCTGGGAGAAGGACTTGGTGGTGCTGGTGGGTGAGAGGCTGGACATGCCCCGGCCGTGCGCGCTGGGAGCCCAGAAACCCCCCGTGTGCTGGGCTGCATCCAAAGCCCCGTGGGCAGCAGGGCAGGGAGGGGATTCTGCCCCTCTGCCCCCTCTGCTGAGACCCCACCTGCAGTGCTGCATCCAGCCCTGGGGTCCCAGCACAGGAGGGACTGGGACCTGTTGGAGCCAGGCCAGAGGAGGCCACCAAGGTGATCAGAGGGATGGAGCAGCTCTGCTGTGAGGAAAGGCTGAGACAATTGGGGATATTTGGCCTGAAAGAAAGACGGCTTTGGGGTGTCCTAATTGTGGCCTTCCAATGCCTGAAGGGAGCCCACGGGAAAGATGGAGAGAGGGCCTGGAGTGACAGGACAAGGGGGAATGGCTTCAAACAGAACGAGAGTAGGTTTAGATGAGACTAGGAAGAAATTATTTACTATGAGGTTGGTGGGAAACAGGCANACCAAGGTGATCAGAGGGATGGAGCAGCTCTGCTGTGAGGAAAGGCTGAGACAATTGGGGATATTGGGCCTGAAAGAAAGAAGGCTTTGGGGTGTCCTAATTGTGGCCTTCCAACACCTGAAGGGAGCCCACGGGAAAGATGGAGAGAGGGCCTGGAGTGACAGGACAAGGGGGAATGGCTTCAAACAGAACGAGAGTAGGTTTAGATGAGACTAGGAAGAAATTATTTACTATGAGGTTGGTGGGAAACAGGCACAGGTTTCCCAGAGAAGTTGTGGATGTCCCATCCCTGTAAGTGTTCAAGGCCAGGTTGGATGGAGCTCTGAGCAACCTGGTCCAGTGGAAGGTGTCCCTGCCCATGGCAGGGGGTTGGAATGAGGTGATCCTTAAGGTCCCTTCCAACACAGGCCACTCTATGCTTCCATAATTCAAGCATCACTAAAACATGACATCCTTCAACTAGAGAAGTAGTAGGGCTGAACCATGGCCAGACAGAATTGTCTCCTCCCTGTCTCACAAATCAAGCTCTAAGCTGAAATGCACATTCAAGACAGAACTTTCAAACCAGTATTTAAACCTGCACCTGCTGTCAACCAAAATGCAGCTTGGGCTGCTTCCTACCAAGCCTCCTCCCTCTCCTGAAAGTCTGGCCATTAAGTTTGCTTAGTAGTATTGTCACATAATCCGTCTTCTAGACACAAACGCTGTCAAAATACTGCTAATTAGTGTATGAGAATTCATTTGATAAACTAATGTTCCTTTAAAAAAAAAAAAAAAAACAGAACCACGAGAAAACAGGCAATGAATTGGCTCATGTTGGAGCCGTCTGCTGCATTGTACAAAGTGCCTGCTTCACTGGACCACTAATCCAAAGTAATCCTCTTTTGAGATCACCAATTCACCATCTGATTTGTACTCTGATTTGCACTGGGAATGCCTGCTGTGGCAAAATATTCCAAAGTGGCAGATTAGATTATTTTTCACTGCCTACACTTTGATCTCCAGAAACTAAGAGACAGCGCAGTCTTTCCAACAGCTGATGAAGTAAAACTGAAAAAACTATGATCCACACATTTTTATAAAGTCTTCTACTGGGAATAAACCTAAAATAAACATCTTATTTTGGCAGTCATACCTCAACCATCTTTGAAGGGAAGGTTCATGGATTAAAAGCTTTGCTTTTAGCTTTTCCATAATCCTATCCTCCAGCTTCCCATTTCCTCTTTTTACCTAATGACTCACAATTCTGTCAACCTTTCCAACTAATGCCTAGGTATACTTTCTCTTCTTTTGCTCCCACAGCTCTCATTGCTGGAAGAATTCTGACCTGGTGAATGCTCTGGACTTTGATACAGGAAGCCTGGTCTGGGGTTATCTCTCTGTTGCAGGGCCCCTCTTCGATCTGTGGTATCTCACGGAACTAATTGCTGACTTGGTTTCCCCTCTGTAAAATAAAGACAACCATCTGCCCACTCCATCTCCCAGCATTTGGTTGTACTTTTTATCTAGATTATTTAGATTACAGGATCTATGTGGTAGGACAGGTTTCTTACTGTTTGCCAGTAGTGTCTAACAGAGCAAGGCCAGTCTGGGTCAGAACATTGGACTCAAGCCTACCACAAAAATAGCAATAGTATTTGCTAGTGATAAGTGTGTTTAATATTTTAACTAAATTAACACCTGTAAGGAGAACATTATTAGGTTTCTGCCTTACTACATTCCTATTTCCTAACTGTACCATAAAGGTTAACAACAATGCACATGTTAACATGTGTGTGTGGTGGGTTTTAGTATATAAAATCCTGTGGGGTTTTTTTTTGGGTTTTATGGGACTTTTTAACTTTTGTATGATTGTTCTGTATTCTTGATCAAGTATTTCCCTCCCCCAAAATTGCCCTTTCATTTAATAATTCCAGCAGTTCAAGACTAAAGTGAAACAAAATCAAGTATCAAGAGATACAGTAAAGTGCAGAATCTAGCACTTTCTTCATAGTTGTATGTGCCACTTCATTATCATGAACGTATAATATCAAGCCATTAATGTAGGAAGCTTTGCCATGTGTTTTTTTCTCTTCAGTTACATAGATTAAGCTAACAATAACTAACTCCATAAATCAGGATTACAAACTGGGAACAGAGGACTACAGCGGAGATAAAAGGACAGAAGCCTGTTCAGATTTCAGAAAGTTTTGGATTCCTGGCTATGACACTTTGCCATCTCGTGAATACACAGGGTGATGGTCCCTGGATGAGGTACAGCAATCATATCAACAGTCATTTGAAAAGCATTGACATTACTAATTAGCTCGAGGCTGATTTTATGAAGCCTGTCAGATCTCTTAGGTAGCTGTATGATATATCTGGCAGAACTGATAATTGGCAAGAAGCAATTAACCACATTTCTCTCTTTGGTGCCTGCCAAAACCATTTTAACTTCCAAATAGCAACAGTTCCAACGAATATAAACAAATGCAAACTTCTCATAGCAGGTTGAGCTGCTTCTGTAGTGAATCTGACTGAAATGGATGTTTTCATAATGCACCCAGGTTTGATTGACAGAAATTTCCACAGGCAACCACAGCATATCCTTTGCATCGCTTTTAATGAAGCTGCAGTTTTCATTCTTAGCTACATCTTGTCAACTGAGCAACAATGGTTTGGATTTGGCTTTCTTTGTTTCTCAATTCTAGTTAAATTAAACGGCGAAAGGAAAATAATAATAATAATAATAATAATAATAATAATAATAATAATAATAATAATAATAATAATAATAAAACAAAAACAAACGAACAAAAAAAAAAGCAACAGCAGCATGGAACTCAGCAAAAAGTGCTGTGCTTTTCTAGCCCCATCTCCCATAGATTCACTGCCTACCCAAACTGTGCCCCAACAGAAACAAAAAAGAAACAAAAGGGTTCTTGCTGCACAAGTTTAGAGGCACAGAGCTGCTGCAGCATCTATAAGTTATGGCATATTTTGGCTCTAACAATGAAGTTGCTTGACAGGGAAAATTGAAAAAAAGGTGAGGTTACCTGGCCAGGGAGGGCTGAAATGAGTGGCATAAACAAGTTTCACATGGGGTTTCCAAGCAGTTCTCCAGTGGCATGAGCCTTTCCTCTGCTCAGACAGAAGCCAAACTGACAAGCTAAGGACAACCTCGGTCTGAGTTGTGTCTTTGCTTTATAAATCTTATTTTTCAGGGCTTGTATACCAGAACCATGTTGTCATGCCTCAGTTGTTCACAATGAAGACAAGAACTGGAATCTAAGCAATTCCTTTAAGGTGGGGGTTTTTTTGTTTTGTTTGGTTTGGTTTGGTTTTTTTTTCTGGAGGGGAGAGTTCAAATGCAGATTTTCTGAAAGTGTCTATTTAACATAACATGCTGTTTGGAAATTATGCACATATACCCCAATGAAGATCTTTGGGAGAAAGCTCTCTACTGAGAAATATGTTAAGCTTGATATTACTTTTCCCATCAGAATAAATTAATTGCACAGAGAGAAAATCAGCCACACTCAAATGCACAGCTTGTTATATCCTATGAATTTCCACTATGCCTTAAAAACAAGTAACAAACATAAAGTGCATTTCCTACAGTGCTCATTGCTGGATAGAATTCATGCCAATTACAGGGTTATGTTAACATCTCTGGGAAAGCATGAATAATATCAGAGTTGGGAAACACTTCTATTTTGTTAAATATTAGCTCACATCCTTCATACTTTAGATAAAGGAAATAACAGTTTGACATCTAGTTACTGTTACATTAACTTTAAGTATCCAGCCCTATTTTAGTATTATGTAAATGTTAACATGGTATTAAAGCAAAATAATGTAGTAAAATTGGAAAAAACATCTCAGAGAGTGCACAATTTAAAAATATATACACATAAAATGTGTAATATAAATATGCATATAACATCTAGAATCCAAGACTAAACAGTATATCTAAAGACATTTTAAAAATAGAATGAAGAACAGCAACTTTAGCAGAAATGGTCAGACAAGCAATCCTAACTGCTTAAGATTTCAACTGTAAATTCTTTTCATTAAATACGTTTTTCCCTGCTCAGCTATTGTT
Organism: Melanocharis versteri; assembly: GCA_013397845.1. Lineage (NCBI taxonomy): Eukaryota > Metazoa > Chordata > Aves > Passeriformes > Melanocharitidae > Melanocharis > Melanocharis versteri. The sequence goes on along the minus strand of VZTG01021099.1, from coordinate 459,798 downwards.
TTATTGCTGATTCTTATTACAAGCCTCTCTTCAGCGATGCACTCTTGAAATCTCACTGTTCCTGAGCACGCACATTCCCCACACATGAATCATCTCACAGCAGGACAAACCTAATCCTTATTCTTCCGCATGGAAGCACAGTGCCGAGCCAGAACATTCGGGGGACACGACGGAAGAGAACCCGACACCACGCTCCGTGTACTCATCCTTCATCTTCTTCCATACATTTTCTTGCTCCAGGCAACTCACTGACATGCCAAAATATGGCTGTTCAGTGTAATAAAATAGGACAACAATTTACTTGTGTACGACGCATTTTATGAATAGTAATAGCATTGTCTTAGGTCAAGTAACAGTCAGGCTTACTTTCCAACTAAAAGGATCAGTGGAGTTGATCCTGAGTGGATCCTGATCCCTAGGAGGCAGGGAAAGTGGTTCTGAATCCCATTTTCCCCCTGGTCCCCTGGAGCTCTATGCTGTGTCAGCCATCATCCTGCTACTAATGGTAAAAAAAGCAAAACATGCGTTTTCCATCCTCCACAGTGGTAGTCAGGGAGTGTGGGAAAGGTGAAAACCCTCACTTTTGCAGAAAACTCTTGACACCACAAGGCATTCAAAACCCTCCAGGATCCCTTCCTGGCCCATACCACCACTGTCCCCTGGCTGTGGGTGGCAGAGGAGCCCAGTGCACCCACCTGATGTCTTCCTACCACTTCTGGCACCCTCAAAAAGCTCATGATCAACAAGTCAGAAGGAAGATAAGATTCCAAGGTTATACACAAACTGCTGAGAGGGCAAAGGTCCAGTCCTTGGACCGCAGCTGCTCCACCTTGACACTTTTTTACAGCAGAGTTATCAGGTTTGGAGCTGTGATCACTGCCCTGGGGAGCCTGTTCAGTCTCCCACCCTTAGGTGAAGAACCTTTTCCCGATATCCCACCTAAACCTCCCCTGACACAGCTTCAGGCCATTCCCTTGGGTCCTGTCACTGGTCACCAGAGAGCAGAGATCAGTGCCTGCCCCTCCACTTCTCCTCACCAGGAAGCTGTAACTGCAATGAGGTCTCCCCTCAGTCCCCTCTTCTCCAGGCTGAACAGACCAAGTGCCCTCAGCCACTCCTCATACGGCTTCCCCTCCAGAGCCTTCACCATCCTTGTGTCCCTCCTTTGGACACTCTCCAATAGCTTAATGTCTTTTTTTATATGTGGTGCTCAAAACAGCACACAGGGCTCAAGGTACTTTCTTTTTTACATGTCTCAAATTTTTTTAAAGACAGACTAAACTGTTACCATTTTCTCTTCTTATCAGCAGTGTAGAAAATCGTGTGTAACTCTTCATACTACAAATACAGATTTTTTGTTAGCATTTCCGTTTCTCATTACCACACAAACTAGGTCAAGAGCAGCTCCTGCAGAGATCTGCACAACAGTCATTAGAATGTGTCTTGTGACATCAAGACAGACCCGTTGCTTACCACACCCTTTTTCTAATCAGGTGCTTCCCGACAGCATCTCCTCCTTTTCTGTATCCAAATGGAGAAGCTGAAGGTGTTACCTACCCACCTTTCTGCTGACAGATCGTTCTGCTGGCACAGTAAAAACTGTACACACACACACACACACACACACACACACACATCAAATTAACCCCAGCAAAAGCCTACCCAAGCTCATTTAATCCATCCCCATTAGCTTATCGCACTGAAGCCAAAGCAGAGACCCTAGAATGATAAACGGCCATCAGACACTCTAACACTGGTCACTGAAAAACAGCACTGAGAGATGATAAAGCATTCCTCTTTCTTTAAGAAAAAAATCAAAATGCAACCCCAAAAAAACTTGAGCAAAATTTGGGACATCTACTATTTGCTAGGAAAGTAACCACCCCATCTCCCCAGCCTCCTGCAGCACATGGTCCAGGGCGAGAGACCAAGAGCTCAGAACTGTGTGGCAATTCAAACCACACAAAAGGCCAAGATGTTGATCTGGGGGAGAGGCAGAGAACAGAAGTCCCACCTCAGCTCTGGTTCACCTCTGGGATGGCAGCCAGCACTGCAGGGCATGGTGTCCGAGGTTTGGGATTTCATGCTCAAAGCTAATCCAGGGCACAACTGCTACGGACCAGTGCTTTGCATGTGGAGGGATTATGACAGGCAGTGCTCACTGTTAAAGACAGTTAATCTTCTAAAATTTTGCTCTAAGGTTTGAAACTAGCCTAGCTACTTCTGAACACGCCTGTCATAGAAATGCCTAGTTCCTGATTTAAGTTATAAAAACATGGATAAAAATTACGGAATTACAGATTTTAAAGTATGAAACATTTTTGTCTGTCATAGGACAGGATTTGATGTGTTAGTTCTCCCTTTCCCAGTTTCAGCAACTCACTCTTTTGAGGAGTCCTGCAAGGCTTCCATGCACCTCATCTCCATGTTAGTGCATGATGTGAGATTTATTAGAATTACCACCTTCTTTTCTGTTAACCTCAGAAGTAGGACTGTTAGAGTTTATGGAAAAGTTTGGTTTCTGATAACAGGAAAAAGGTCAGAAAAACATATGTGAAGGAAACACAATTTTTCTGTAAGGACAGCAAATTCTTATTGCATTAATCATGACTCAGTCATGAGGACAGAGAAGAGACTTCGTCAAGTTAGATACTCAGAAATCATAAAATGCAGAAGTGACCCAGGGTTAATGAGAACAGCAGTAATCACATTATTATATTTTTGCCAGCCCAAACCTTCATGGCTTATGTTGTGATAATTGCAATTAATGTCATTTACTTTGTAACAGCTGAATTATTAATAAAGAACATGGTACATACAACACATTGTAAATATTTTTGCATATTCAGTGTCAGCTCACATCTAGCTGCCTCCTGAGCATTAATGCAGCTTGCACTATATTACAAAAGCAAGCCACTCAAAATAAATTACTTGAGATTCTTAACATATCCCATTTTCCTGTAAACAATGAAAGTATCGTGAGGAATAGAAATGAGCTGGAATGAACGACACTAAAGTTGCAGCTATGTTATATTAACAGTGTTGTTAAAATCCAGTGAGCTGGGTCTCCAGCGTGCAGATTTCAGCAAGCAATCTTTGAACGTGGCATTGAATTATAGTGAAAGATGCTGGGGCTTCCTTTTAAGTAATGACTTCCCTCTTTACCTTCCACATGCTACTGGAGTTGAGACTGAAGTAAGTCATTTCCTTTTGTTTGTGTTTGACCCAGCTATATTTTGCCAGTAACACAGGAGAGCTGGAGCCTGCCAAGGGAACTGCAGTGCCAGTCACCCACCTGCACAGCTGCTGAAGCCAAAGGTGGTTTGCCCACGTGGATATTCCACAAGATGCCTTAGGGAGAGACTCAGAATTACTTCAGAGTCACATGAAATAGCTGCATACATTTTTTGCAAGCTCATAATTGATGACAACATCAGCATTATCAACTACCGTCTCCTTTAAGTCTTAAAAGGAAAGTGGCAACTGCTGCCAGCATGCTCTGTCCTGGCACTGACTGGAGCAGGATGCCCTGGGAACACGCTGTGGATACCTAGGAGCACTCAGGAAGGTTCATATGTGTGGCAGGCAATGGGAGGCACTTGCAATACAATGCATGCTGCACAACCTACTCAGAATAAAGGGTTTCTGCACATGGTAGGAAGATAGAGGTGCCTGGAAACACCAGTGCCAAAAGCTGATGAGTCTGTACTGCAGCCTTTGAGCACCACAGCTGAGGATCACCATTTTTTGAACGCAGAGAGAATTTGTCTATGTGCATCTTTTTTACAGGATCACAGAGCATTGACGCTGGAAAGCTCCTCTGGAGTTTGCCTGGACCAAGTCCCTGTGCAGAGCAGGGCAGTTGAGTGCCTTGGGCCCTTTTGGCCCCACTGCTGAAAGTAGTTTGTTGTCTGCCTTTTTCTTGTACTTTGATCCTTCTTTCCACTTTCACACTGCCTCCTTCTCCTGTTGTCAGCACAAATACCAGTGCAGCTGCCTGCTGAACTGAATGATGAATGTACCCGAGTTCAAACTACACTTCACCATATGTAAGCAATTTTAAACCATGTCGTGTGTCTGATGTGGCTCACGGCAGCTGCACCAGTGCTTATGCTGACAAGATAGGAGGGAGCCCAAGGCCAGGAAAGAAGAGTCAAGAGAGGCTGGGCCAAATCCTTCTGCAGCGTGCCAAATGCTGCCATTCAAAATGCACACGCCGGAGTCACGGTTTGAGGCTTCTTAATTTTATGCAAATACTTACGATACCACTTCAGACATAGATAGAGCTGCAGCAATGTGAAACTGCCTTGCACTGGCATAGCTGCTGAGCCTGTTGCAGCCATACTGCCTGCAGGGCCCTGCTTGAATCCAAATCCCCCCTCGACCACGGGACAGTTCACCTGGTGAACGGCCTGGCTCGCCCGATACCGCACAGAGCACGCGAGATGCCACCACGGCAGTCTGAGCCCACAGAACCAACCTCAGTAACAACACTCTTTTTCCAAAGTTCCACATGACTGCAAGGCCTGGCCACTACGGAGAAGATCCCAGGAAGCGTGAGAATGGCTGAGCATGGCGCTGCTCCTCAGACACTCGCAATTATAATGGCTTTTGGAGAAACAGAACTGAAGTGGTCTGCACTAAACAGAGAGAAGGAGCAGCTCAGTCTCACAGCTCCCATTTGGTAGAACAATGTCGTATGCAGGGATGGAGGGAAAGCACTGCAAGTTGATCTGCTTTGCAGCAAAGATGCAGCTGCTATTGGTGACATTCAGCCTTTGTGACGCTCCAGGTCCAGGCCAGGTGACTTGCATGCAAAGCATCAGACGAGATCCTTATGGGTGTGGGCAGGAGCACAGCTACCAAACAAACACATGCTTAAACTCTCCTGTAACATGCAAGCCCTGACAAGAAGTAAAGTATGTGAAATGCACTACTTCTCCTCATTTAATAGTGCTGGCACAGGACTCAGGGAGTTTTTCACCTGCTAACCATGTGTGACTAAGCTGTTCTATGTACTACAAAGGATAAATGGTTGCAAAAATAACCTATACCAAGTAAATTTCCCCTGATATCCCCAACCAGTCCTAAACAGCCACCTGGTCACAAAAATCTACAAAAGCACGACCCCCAGGCTTCATCATCGTATCTCTCAAGCCTGAGGAAGGTGGCAGAGAACAGACAGGGTAAGAATAAATCTTCAGACTTTCTGTGCAGCATCAGACAAGCTTTCAAACTTGTGTCCTGCTCACACCACAGCAACATAAAGTTAACAGTCTGTACTTGGTGACCTGGGGCAGGGTTGACTTTTGGACTGAATACCCAACATACAGCACCTTCCAAAAAACTCAGTACTGGACATCTGGTGAGAACATGGGGATTAGCCAAGCAGCTCCTTAGAGAGATGACAAGGAAGTCTTACAGTTACTAATTTCTTGGAAAAAAGAATAATGCAAATTTCTTTGCAAAATTAACACACATTTACCTTCAATGGCAGCAATTGTATATTATTTTTTTACTTGCAATATATACCTATTAATTTAGATAGGAAGTTAAGTACAAAAAAGTTTATTTCAATTATTCCTTTAAGAATATACTTTGGTGCAGCAAGCTTTGCAAATTTTTCTGCAGAAAAAGAGTTCTACAAAATTCACTTTTTAAACCAAACTATAAGCTTGCACAGTTACTCCTACCTTTCTCCTACTTTCTTACACCAGCAATTAAGCACTTAGATGATGGTGATCATTGAGGGCAGGAAAAGACACTTACTCATCTTATATGGAGCACATTATAGCAAAAATGGTAAATTCTGCCTACAAATCATTACATTACAGAACATACACTAAACAGAACAGGCAGCTGCTGCTTCTTGATGAGGCAACTTTCATACCGATCCCAATGGAATTTTACCCCGATTAATTACTTGCCAGATTCACTCAGAGACAAGTTTAGGCAGCATGGAGTCAAAGGAGAGAATGAGGAATGAAATATTTTGGCAAAAACACCAAGTGCTTCTTAAAGGCAAAGTATCTTTTCTGTAATTACAACATTGAACTTAGATTTGGACCGTTACTTTTTTTTTTTTTTTTTAATTTGCTACTTGAACCTGTGATATTTAGAAACTCTCCATGCTTCCATTTTTCTCAGGAAGTTATTCCTATTTCCTTGACTATTCGTGTGCAGTGACAAAACTACTTATATGGAACTTTTGCTTGATAGCACCTGAATTTATTCTAGAATTAACTGCGCTCCTCTCAAAAACAGAAGCAAAAATAATTTAACAACTTTTCAGCATTATAACCACCAGTTTCACAATGAATTATGTGGTTGCCTTCAGACCACAGTGTAACACATGCCCCTAGATTAAGGTTTAAATTAGTATCTACGTATTGACGATAGTTAGAAACCAGCACCAGTATTTCTCAAGAGCACAGACAGATGTAGTTAAAGACAGGTTTGAGTCTGCATATGCTCACTGCTACTGCCTAAATTCCGTGTGTTGTTCCACATGCTATGATTTATGCGGACTGTGACAGGTAATGAGTTACCAAAAATGCCCCCAGGTACCAGCGGGCTACCAGGCTCCAAAAATTAATTTAGTAAATTCCAGTCCATTAGATCAGATTACAGTGGTCTCATCCTTACATGGTTAAGGAAATTCATATTTTCATTATGAAATCAATACCCAAAGTCTCCACACTGCAGGAGGCAATGGGGACCCCATAACCAGCCTGGTTTAAAGAGCACACTCTTCTTCCCCCTGGACTCCTGCACGGTAAATTGGGGAGCAGGAGGAATAAGGAAGTGCACAGACATGGATTACCACACCACTTGCATGAACAGATTATGCTGAAGTATGTGTTAACTGTAACATTCAAGTATATTTTATTAAGTGTTATAAAATATATACAACCCCAAAACACAGCGTATTTTGCACACAGTTTGTAAGCCCTCATGGGAATCACTACAGCATTCAATAGACAACACACTTTCTATGAAATCAGCAGATCAGAAAGCTAGGAAAACCCAAAACTACTCTATTTAAGATTACAAGCTCTTTAACACCCCACTGCTTAAGGCTATATTTCTGCTACCTGAGTTGATTTTGTTAACTTCACAATTTTTTGCAGGAATGGGGTGGGGGAAGCAGAGAGGAGTAATGATTCATGCTTTTCAAAACACAAAAGTAGTAAGAAAAATGTCAGGAGTGGCTTTGTAAACTTTGCATTAAAAATATGAAAAAGAAAAAATTTGGTACTTACAAAACTGAATACAGCCTACTTAAAAATCTTGAATCTAAAGTGAGATCAAGTAAAAAAAAAACCCAGCACTTCATTTCATAATGTACTTCAGTTTCACCATACTGGAAAGTCATGCAAAAACTGATGCCTGCTTCTTCATGTTTATACCACTGTTATGTCACCAATCTCGTGTGCGATGTCATACTACAAAAAGAAAGAATATGATTAATCTATATCAGTAAGAGGCCAGATACTGTAATATACAGTAATTAAATGAACTATTCAGATCATCACCCAACTTGTCATTCAGATTAGGGTTTACACCATGGTCTGATAGCAAAAAGATGCAGTGGTGCAGCAAATTGAAACTTTCTTTATCAGTGGACTATAAATAACTGTAAGTTTAACTTGACAGGAAATTTTTAGTATCCCATGGATTTCCCAGGATGTGCCCACTGCATTGCACTTTTAAAAGTACCTGTCAAAATCCGCTCTTTCCTAAGTTTCATACCAGTAACTTGCATTGTCAAAGAACCACACAGTTTTGTTGTTTACTGCTATGAACACTCAGTTTTCTCAAAGTGCCTCATCCCAACCTGCACACTTGCTCATCTCACCATTTCCTTAGAAGTTAGTTCTAGTTCCTTGACTATTGCTACTGACTTTTCTGGGGATAATGTTTTGTACAAAGATAATAAAAAATAATTATTTGTTCCACTTACAGTTGTCTATCAGCTCTGTATTCTTTGAGTTCATATTCTAAGACTGGTATTGTAAGAAAAATTGTAACTCAGCATTTTTGCCATAACTCCATGTTACAAAATGCACTTTCTACATGCTGCCTGTAACTAAACACTGCTGCCTGTCACCAATATTTATTCTGCAAACATGATCATACACCAGAAAACAACTCTTCCTAGCTAATAATCCACAAATGTATATAGATGGATTGTGTTTATTGGAAACATCTTATTTTCTTGCCTAATTTCAGCTTATTACAGGCCTTTTGTATAATTACACCCATCCTCACAGATTTTTAAGACGTGCCTCAATGCCACAATAGTTTCTCCGTAAGACCAGTAATTAAAACAACTGACTCAGGCTATTTCTGCAACATCTCACTTTCTTCCTTGCACACTGTCACACTGCAATTAGAATTACACATCAAATGGAATCTTCCAGTTGCATGTGACAGTTAAAGGATCTGAGTGCCTTCCCAAAACTTTGCTTGGAAGCGTAACTCAAATCAGCGCCAAGTTCTGCTTGGCATGAAATCACAACCTTTGACTTCTATTTCAAGCTATTACCTGGCATGAGAACCTGCTGCACAGCTTCATTCTGGCTATTGTTCACATAATTATTGTTGTAGGGAATATTAAGAGGTGCATTAATTGGGACTGAACACTGAGGTCAGAAGTGTCCTTTCTGTATTCCTGTCTTTGCACCATGGATTGCACAACACTCCTATTTCCCACCTCTTGCATTAATAGTTCTCAAGTTAATAATTAGCAAACATATGCCTTCTATAGTTTAGGCTGCTCCCCACACAGTTCATCCCATTCCATTCTACTGGAAGAGCTCGAAGCAACTGTGCTCTTACACTGCAAAACATGTATAAATGCAGCTTTTCTCAGGGATAAGGGCAGGTGTACAAGCCGGGGTTCATGTAACGACATCTCTCCATCAAGTACATCTTCTATGCTCCATTTCATGAACAAGTCAAGAGACAATTAGCATACCCTGCTTATGGAGAAAATTCTGCTATGTGGCACATAGAGACAAGCTGGGACGGGGGGTTAGTTCTTGATACCCCAGTTGCTTGGAAAAGCAAATGTTTTTTTTTTTTTTAAATCTGATGCTTAAATGAGCTAGAAAAGCAAAACAGAACAAATACAACACAATCTGTTCTCCCTTGCCTGCACTGCCCTGATACTTTCAGTCTTGATTTTCTTTTCCTTTCCTTCTCATCCAAGTAAATTTCTAGCAATAAAAAAAAAAAAAATTAAATAAAGAAAAACACAGTCTGGCAGGTGAACCTGAGCATACAGCTAGAGGCTGTTCATGCAGCTGTGATAAAGAATAAATACATAATAAAAAAAAATTAAAACATCCACCCCCAGTGTTGTAACTTATAAACAAAATGTGGTAAGTCCTTTGGATCGTGCAAGGAAAACTATCAGTTAATAAGAAACTACTGTCTGCCCAGGTTCTTGCAATCATAACCCCATTAAGTTTAAGCTGGAAAACCAGGGGCCAGTCTGAAATACACTGTATGAAATGTAGTTTAAAGTGCCTAATGCCTAAAGCAGAGGTGAGTAAAACTGGCCAGGAACAGAAAATATGATAGAAAGTGACAGTAAAAAGAACAACCCTCCATAAAAGCGTGATCAAAAGCAATGGACCGCACTCAGAAAAAAAAGGAAAAACCTGCCTAAAACTCTGTCCTGCTCCAGTAGTGAAATCCATACCCCAGTCAGGAATAAAAAGGCAGCATGTGATAGAAAGAGGAATGTCAGGCACCAATGTAAGTGGGAAGCTGTAGGCTGAGTGTATAGAACACTTAACGCAGATAATTTGTTACTGACAGGGCCAGTGATGTCAAGAAGCAGCTTTCCACTTCTCTGGTTGTACCTCAGCCTGTCACACACAGGGTTAGACACCTCCAATGACAGTAAATGGTGGAGGAAAATACTCAACATATCTGGAGTTTGTATGTCCGTTATCTTGCTCTGAGAATACCTTCCAAGACACCTGCAGTGAGCAGCAGGGAGAAGGTGGTGAGGGAGTATCAAGCAGCCCCGTGGAGTGATGAGGACACTTCCCCTCACATTGGCAATGGTGTTTGGAGGATCTTTCACCCTCAAGAAGCCCTCTAATGGGATCTGCTCTACTGTTATTTTTCCTACAACCTGAAATACTCAAGGAGTGCTAGAAGTACTGGAAGAGTGACTGCTGTCAGAACAGAATTAAAAAAACAGGAAGCAGCAGGGGACAGAGACAACCACAGATGGTCTCATCAAGATAACTATCTTTAAATATATCTATTTCAAATTTTTCTAAGATTATGAAAGAAATGGAAAAAACTACTAGATGGGCATCTGGTGAAGACTGATAAGACTCACCAAGGATAGCTTTAAAAACAAATGATGGTGTGATGGGAAATTCTAGTTCCAAAAGTCACAAAGAGTCAACAGAACATTCTAAAAGCTACAAGAGATGATGAACGAGGAGGAAATGTCAAAATAAAATTAAAAAAAAAAACCAACAAAAAACACACCAAAAAATCCACACAAAAAAACCCCCACCATGCAGCTAAGTCATGGCAGAGCCAGGACATCAACCTTACTTCTCCACCTCTTTAATCAGAATCCTCTGCCTTGGGATTCTCTGTTATTGTTTTTATTGCTGGTGAATGAGCTTCTGTCAGCCACGTCAGGCATTAAGGATGTCCTCAGCCTCCCTGCACTTTCAGCAATTTTCCCATGTACAAACCATAAAGCCAGCAGCAAATGAACCAGCTCATATGGTTGGCACAGACATGAGATGTTGTCAGAATTAAATTCGCATGTAGAACGTAACGACCCAATTTTCACTGTCAGCTGAAATCCCAGCTTGCTCAGGTAACACCAGGGGCAGGGAAATTATGCTGATTTCTAATAGGCAACAAAAGGGACTGTTGAGCATAAAGGCTCTAACCCTCCTTCCAGCCCTTTCATCTAGGAATAAATGACTTTAGTGGGTTGGTTGAGATTCCTGCCTGCCCACCCAGCTCAGATGTGCGTAGATCATACTTAAAATAATATACCTAAAATACTTCAAGTAGCAACATAACCTTGATTTTAAAAACATAGAATTGCTGTTTAGAACTTTGATGCCTTTCAAGTATGCAAGTCTAGCAAAATCAGAGCTGCAGGTTATCTGCACAAGAATCACAATTTTCATTGTCTTGCTGCTAAATGAAAACCAACAGACACATCGATGATCGAGCTGAGGATCTTTTTTCCCTAAATGAGTTGCAAATGAAGAACCATCTTTGGTGACTTTAACTCCAGTCTGAAAAATATTGACATTTTAATGAGTAGCTCTAAGGTCTGCTCCATACTAGGCAATTGGGCAATAGTTACACCTATTTTTTGGTAAAGAAAAGTGATGTAGAAATACGTACTTCAATCCTAGCACCAATGTGTGTACAGATGATATAGTGCTTCTCATCACAACTGTTAAAACACATCAAAAACTACATTCAAAACTCAACTGTACATTTCGAGAGCTTTTTCTTAAAGAAAAAGTTTAACTGATGCAGATTTCTCACCTCAATTATTTTCCTGAGTAAACAATAAGAAAATTACCATCTGGCACCTTAGAAGATTCCTCAGGTTTCTGCCGGAAAACACTCTTAGCAAGTCACTGCAGAACACTGAACAGTCAGTCACATTTGGGCACAGGGAGATGGGGACAGAGGCTGCCGAAGCATCAGCCATGGGGAACACTCATCATTCCCAAACACACAACATTTATTACTTAGTTTCCATACAAAGCACTCATATTTAGCCATATTTTTTTTTTTCCAAGTGGGCTGGAGACAGTATGGGAATGCACAGCATTTTTTTGTTTTTTGAAGTTCTGTGTTTTAGATGAGTTTTCCCATCTTAAATAGATCTTAAATAGGGATACAAGATCATTAAATTAAATAGGTTACCTAAACAGGTCATCCAAACCACAGCTCAAGTCTGAAGCAAAAGATATTGCAATGCCTAAGCAACTTCATTTTGAATTACAGAGTACCAGGATGAAACCAGGGCAAGACCAAACAGTTCATTTCAAGCTGTGTCCTTTTAGTAAGTCTGAATTTTTCTCATGTACCAACAAGAAAGAGGGAAGAATATGTGAAAATAAACTAATTGCAAGCTTTATTTTTTATTTTACAACTGAGATGAACTGTTTCTGGTCTTGACAGTTACAGGATTGGAAGTGACATGGAAGGGCATTTTATTTATCCGGAGAAGAAGTGCAGTGCTAGCAGCCACAACATAAGCTTTTTGACATGTTTCACAAACCACCAGCTGTGCCCCAGAATTGGCGTCTTCTTTAGCAGTCAAAACAATTCAGTAGTTTTATGTATTCCCACCAGTTGCCTTTATTCCTGATCTAAGATACCGGTTTCCCTCCCACCTGAGCTATTGTACCAGGAAACAGAAATCTTAAATTAATTTTATCTTGATCTCCTACAGCTAAGTAAGGCATAGCACAAGTGTTTTGACTTTAGCAAATAGTTTCTTTGAAACACCACCCACTCGGCTGCCTGAGGAGTCCTCTGTGAGTGGCTGGGGCTGCAATCAGAGCCCTTAAATGTCGGGAACAAATGCTCTGCTGCACACTTTAACTTCCTTGAAATCTGACTAATCCCAACTGCTGTTTCACAGGTAAAATATTACCAAGTGACACGAAATAGGGAGATTCAGATCCCTGGGTGGGATAATAGTTTCAATTACAAATCTCTGAGCAGGACAAGTCACAAGCTGTAAAGAGGTGTTACTTCACTTGTACAGCAGTAACTGGCCACAAGAAACAAAAGCTCAAGTTGCTTTCCTACTCACACAGAACTTGACATAATTGAAAGCTATTTACTAATGGCACTAAATTACTTTTACAGCTCTTTACCATCTGATTCAGTATTCCTTCATAGCAAATTCTAACCCAAGTGACCACCACACCCCTGGAGATGTTTGTGCCCAGAGCACCAAAAAGCTGAGCTGTCACCATTTACCCTGTCTGGGGTGTGCAGGAGAATCTACACTTCTCTACACGGTACTGGTAGTAACAATATAACCAGAGTCATCACATGTAGAAATTATGGATGGTAGGCAGAGTACAAGGCTCTGCAATTTAGGCAGTGAAGGTATGCTGGCTACATAAGCAACTCTAAATGAAAAAAAGTTTTGCAAAGCCTGAAAACCCCTAAGCCAGATGTTGCTGCAAACCAGAGTAGGGAAAGGCTTTAAGAAGTTGGAAAGTTCATGCATGCTTCCAGAATTCCCATCCCTGCTACAAGACTCCTCAGAAACCGACAAGACTCCCCAGAAACTGATCGGACTCGCTGCTTTCCTCTCTCCATTTTGCAATTAGGAAAAATTCTCTGGGAAAGAGAGTACAATACCCTTCAAGGTACAGCACTCGGCTTTCTGCCCTGCCTGCAGCTCCCAGAGCCACAGCATCCAGCCCCGCCAGTGGGACAACTGTCAAGGCATCACGCAGCTCCCTGCACTTCCCAGCGGACACACTGCCTCCAGAGGTTTTTCCCCTAAGAAAAAATTAGATTACCAAAGATAAAATGATGTGCTTTCAGATGTTAATGTCTCTTCTAATATTGCCACTTTTAAAAACTGTTACATAATCAAGTTGTGTAACCAACAAGCTCAACTTCCTTACAAAGCTGTTCCCCTCCCTCCATCCATCCATCAATCGACCCTGGCGTCATGCAGAGTTCCCTGTATGAATTGCACTGCTTTGTTTCCCAAATAATATAGTACAATCGTCCTTCATCTATTTCTCTAGACAGCATTCACCAAAAGAAACTTCACTAAAAATGAGGACCCAAATAGCAGCTGCTGCCACTAAATGCTACTGACTGTGCATATCCAAAGCAACCTGACCAGTGTTTCAACAGCTGAAAGCTGAAGTCTTCAAAATACCAACTTACAAGGGCGACACTAACTTTGATTTCCAACAATACAAAAATCAAAGGATACTGAAAGGCTCCCTATTTCCAGAATCTTGACTTCGAATGGAAGTCAGAAGCAGGGACAACACAATCCTCCAGGCCAGTTTTCTGCAAGAGTGGTTATTTTATAAAATTAAAGGTTCATACTCTTCTCCTGGTAGCTGTGCCTGCACCATTCTGCAAAAAGCCTAAAGCAAATTAAGAAAAGCAACAGAATCATTGTAACTCAAGTACACACATTATTTTCATATTAAGATGCAAGTCTTGACTTTTTGAGCAATCACCTACAGTCATACACAAGTGAAAGGTAGTTTTAGAATAAGCTGAGATTTGGAAAGGTAGGCAACATTCATAGCTTGGTTTCATCCTACTCTTGCTTCTGCTACTTAATCAGCTAATTTCTTTACAAACTATTCCGCTTTATGAATTTTACAGATAGGAAACAAGGCTAAGTTGCTGTCATTACCTGATTTTTAAAAGAGCCTAGCAATTAATTGCCTATCAGTATTATCATAGAGCTTTGAAAGAACTCAAGCTGCTCCATCAGGGAAACAAATTTGAGATAGTTAGCTCAAAAGACACAGTCAAGATGTTCAGAGAAACAAACAGCCAGACAGATCTCTTATGACACTTTATCCAAAGCATTGTCTAATACACATATAAAGGACCACAGAGATTCTGTAGAGCTACCAGGTGCTGAGTGCCCTCTGTTCTGTCAGAACACTCAGGAAAGTTCTAGTTGCTTTGCTGGAATTCCACAGACAAGCTAGAGACACTCAGCTTCTGGTTCACAGTCACCTAGCCTCCAAAATAAAAGACCTGAGGAGCAGCTGAGGCATGCAAGAGCCATCTGTGACAAAACTGCCACCCTAAGTTCAGCACTTACATCCTTTCCCAAGTCTTGACGTGAAAGTTAAAAAGAGTGTAAGAAAGGTTTCTTAGAACTCTATAAATAGAGACAAATCTGAACTTCCATTTTTGTCAGGTTTCCTTTGGTATTTAAGCACGAGTCTTAATTTGAAATAAAACCCTAGAGGTTTATCCACCAGTACTCCATTTAACTTCACATGCTTGTGCACACATGTACTGGGTTTTTTATATATACAAAGATGTGACTGGAACATCTGGCCTGGCCCAGAACACATTAATATACAAAGATAGGCATGCATTATAACACATGAACATGCAAACATTATCAGCAAATGTAAGCCAATTATGCCTCCAATTATATGAACTTAATATATGCCATTAATGCAAATAGAGCCCATGCCAGACTTCGAATCTACACCCGAGATGACACTGGTGAAATCACATTAATCTCAGCTAAAATTACAAGGACAACAGTCAGCTGGTTTGCAAGGCCAAGCGATGCAGAGTATCCTGAGTCAGCTTCATTGAAATGGAAAGAGCTTCAAATTAACACATTAACAATAAAAACCCCGAGCATTTTATCAATATACTTTGAGTGCTGTCAACCTGCTTGTTTGAACTTTAAAAGACAAAGACTAATCTGTTTCAGGAATTTTTGGTTCTACCTAAAATAAAGAGGGATGAAATTTAATCTAAAGTTCCTTTCCAGCCTTAGGTTTCAGAATAACTATTGATATGTACAATTAAAAACCCCACCTAAAAGTGCTTATTTTAAAATATCTAAAGTTTTACTTGCCTTAGAAGGGGGGAGGGGTGGAAGAGAAGCAATAAATAAAATTATTCATGCCAGCATGGTATACACAGCCATATTTATTAGCTCACTTCCAATTACATAAAGAAAAAGCTGAAGCCATATACAAGTGCTGCTTTAAAATAAAGACAGACTACTGTTTTCTCCAACAGTTTTATTTCAAAAAGTACACAAGTCTGTCATAGAACTACAGCATTTTAAAATTTTGGATTTTGTTTTTTTTACAAATTCACTCACAATACCTGTATTTTAAAATACCATTCCTCCAAAAGTGTGAATATAAAACCTCATACTGAAACTCATATCAATGTTCAAAGTCCATGCTTTGTGCATCAGAAGTGTAATGTAACATAGTAACATTTTGGATCCCAGGAAGTTGTTATTGCTCGGATTTCAGCTGAGCTATGCCTCAGTGCCGGGGGGCTATTTCAACAAAGGGCCCCAAAAAGCTCCTATTAAGTGTATAAAACAAGGTTTAAGTGACACAAATAGCATAATATCTTTAGACTGGAACAAAGACCTAGAGTGATTCAGAATATATACACTGCTCAGAACAAAACTAAAAGCTTGT
This sequence comes from Melanocharis versteri, assembly GCA_013397845.1. Lineage (NCBI taxonomy): Eukaryota > Metazoa > Chordata > Aves > Passeriformes > Melanocharitidae > Melanocharis > Melanocharis versteri. The sequence continues at coordinate 443,584 of VZTG01021099.1, read as the reverse complement.
CATAGAAGCCAGTAATATACAATATTCAGCATAACAGAAAAACTTGCAATTCAGAAGTCTTACTTGCACTATTGAACAGGAAGCATACATCTAATATGAATGAGACTATCAAGAGCTGAGAAAGACATATGCGTTGTACATTTCTTTCAAAAGTCATGTTTTACCCCTCCAACAAGGCATTTCTGTGCACCACACAGTTTTGGAAGAAGTATTCGTTTTCAGGGAAGGAAGTTTCACACAAGTATCTTTAAATACCCACTGCAGAAAGTTGATGAAAACTCTTGTAATGTATGGACAAGCGTTACGTAACCTCTACAGTATTACAAGTCTAACACTTTATTCACACCATGCTAAAATTGAGGGGTTTCTTTCTATATATAGTAGTCCTCAACAGGCAAGTTTACAGTCATGACATTAACTAGAGGTTTTTTGAGCTCACTTAGAGTATTTACACAACGGTACCACCCTCCCTCCCCTTCCCCCCTCCCCCTCCTTTTTTTTAATAAAATGAGACATTAAAAATGCCACCTCCTAACTGGTGTATCAGCTGCCATTACTTCCTAAAAGTGTTCGGTCAGCAGAGCTCTCTGTCACATCGGACACCTCACACATTTAACCAGTTCATCTCCCACACAGCTAGGAATTATTGTTAAAATACAGCAGCTGCTTTTGAGAATCATAATCCAGTGTAAGTGAACAATCTAGTGACAAAAGAAATAATTTATAATTTATAGTAGCAGTATTATGTTTTCATAGTAGTGTTGCATCCACCCAAAAAGACATGATGATAGCAACTTGAGGCAGTTTACCCCAAGTCAGAGGTTCTATATTTCAGATAAGGACTGTGTCAGATTCCATTTCTTTCATTTTTCCATGCAATTACATAAATAGACAGACACTGTCAAGGCTGCTAAGCCTAACAGCCAGGCTCTGAGGGCACATCAGGCTGTCCTTCTGTCCATTTTTTTTTATTTTTCATAAGCTGACAGAGCATCAAGCATGTGTAAACTCTGCTCTGTGTGCTTTACTGAGACAGGTTTCTGAGTTTGAGTGTCCTAGGGCTTACCTGACTGTAAGTTACAGGGTCTCAGGCCAAACCAAAGACAAACCAAAACAAACAAAAAGTTAATAAAAAAAGAACCCCAAACCTCCAAAAAACACATAGGTCCACAGATGGCTTAGAACCACATTTAGTAGGTTTGCTGCCTGGTTCCTTAGGTTTATAAGCTCTCTCTCAGTCTGTGATTCAGTTTAGTCTTGCACTCAACTTGTATTTATAGTAACTATACCCTTTTCATTAAGGAAGGCCTTAGTTTCAAGGTAAACAATCAGTGTATGATTAACATCTTGGAAGTCTCTTCTATCACAATAATTGGATGCAAAAAGATGTCTCCTCATCTATAGTTCTTCAGAAGCTATGTTTGGCACATTTACTAAACCTATTATTTACCACATAAATAAAAGTCAATCATCCTTCTCATTAGTACAACAACTGAAGAGTTTTCAGGAACACAAACACTCAAATCATAATTAGCAATTGAAGGACTTAAGTGACATTTTGAAATACAGAACAATACAGAGAGAGACACTGAAGTTCACATCCAAAAATAGGCATGAAGAGGTATAAATAGTACATAAGAATCAAGAAATCAGATCACAGTGTCATATTTTAAGAACTGTACCATCATCTAAGCACCTGTTCATACAGTATGTTTAGGCACCAGAAATTTCATTAAAAACTGAAGTTACAATCAGGCAAAGTTTATTGACAAGGCACACATGAAAGATAAAAAATCTGATCTCTAACAGTATCAGTTTACAATCTAAAAAAGTCCCAAATGTGTAAAACTAACTCTATATTACTTAATAGCCATTCAAGTTTCTAAATTCAGTATGAAGGGTATGTTAAAATCATGAAATTGTTTAGGTTGTAAGGAGCTTAAAGATGACCTTGTACCAACCACTGCCATGGGCAGGGGAATTTCTTTATATTAATAGTGCCAGCCAAAAATTGTGCACCTATTTACAGATTGGCTTACTACTAAATGTTTGTCCTAAGAATTCATCACAGATCTATAGGCAGCTACAAAAAAGCAGATACTAAACCTAGAAGTCTGGGATAGTGTTGTTTTCTCTTACTGTTGCTACACATAAATAATCGTAACATCTTTCAACAGGCTATTCAGAGATTTCCTTCATCAACATCAGTGCACATACCATAACGCTTTTAGAGTTTTCAAAAATACATTGCAGTTCAACATCTCTAGCTAGAGTAAGCTGAAAGAACTCTCCCCCACCTGCTCTCCAGCACAAGATAAAGAAGGTAGAAAACGGGAAGGAAGAGAATTCACAGATTCAAACTACTGCGTTTTAAATGGAGCTTTTGCAGGTATGCAACAACAGTCATTAGAAGCTACCAGAAGTCCTTAAATACATGTGAAAGTAAGACAAGGAATTGTTGTGTTTCTCCTGTATTGCTTTAAGTTTGCAAAATTGGAAAGAAGAATTTTTAATCTTGCAACATGAGATTTGCATCAACAATTCTGGATAATTATTTCCTCTCAGCTACATGAAACCCTTGCTCTCCACAGTCTGCAAGTTGGTTCAGAATATTTAAGGCTGTTGAAGAGGCAAGAAAAAATGAGCTTTGAAATCCTTGCAAATTCATACAGCCAGATGTTAGCATCTTGAACAAGGGCTGACTACTGCTTAGGTGCATATGAGAAAAGCTGTTTCCACAGTGGTTAGAGCAAGAGGACAGACATCAAATACCAGTTACTTAACAGGTTTCATTTAATCCCCACAGAGCTTCTAGGAAATTGCTTTGGAAAAAAACCTAAGAGCACTGCCTTAGTATTTAACCAGGCATTGGAAAATGCAAGGTACAATTAACTTAAACACCTGTATAAAGATAGATTAATTCATTCTTACTGTGACAGTAACAGTTGATCTGTAGGTTTTAGAGCTTAGATACCTCTACCAACAACCTGATAGGACCTCTTGCATCAGATAATGTAAGTATTAAATTATCTGACAGGACCAGAACTAGTTATTGTAGAAAAATTTGTGTTTCAAAGAACTTGCAAGGTCTCTTGTCACAGCTCCACTCACCGCCATTTTAAATTCAGAACAGATTCATTAAATTAATTGAACCAATCAAATAATTGTCTGCCCCTGAAATAAGAGCTCAAGTACTCCAAACAAACATCACCAGGTTAAAGAACCACATGAATACTCAATTTGAACAGAATTCAAAGTCGTCCTTGGTATTTCAGCCCCCTGCAACTATACCAGACAGTGGCCAAGTTAAAATATTTCTGTTATTCCACAACTGAGAATAAAGTCTCAGGAACTCTGAGAAACTTCATGGTCTACACATGAAATGCTTTTGTTACTTCTCACTTGTGTCTCACTGTTACGCATTCAGAACTGCACATTGTGACAGTGTCAGAGCCTCCTCAGCAACCTATGAGAGGTCCAAATACCTTCAGTGTCTGATATTTATTTATGAACTTCCAAAGATTTTAGCAAATAGTTCAACTGTCATATACTAATAAGTTTAAAATTAAATATGAGAATTGGTGGCTTTTCAAACAAACTTGTATATTTTCTTCAAGGAAAATTTCATGCCAGTGTTTAAATGGGGGATGGAACACAGTAGTTTTCTCTAATACTTACAATGAACACCTTAAAAAACAGCTTTTAAATTAATAATATTTTATACTATCGACCCATCTTTGCTTTGTGCTGGAATCATCACAGGAACAGCTCCCATTCTACTTAAATTAGGTGCAGCTACCTTTGAAGGTGCAAAGGCTGGGTTTTGAGCAGGAGCACGTTCAAAGTCTTCACTTGGGACTTGGCTATATGGAGTTTTGGTATATCCTTCCATGTTGGATGGGGACATTGAGCCCAGGGAAGAACGATTGCTGCCGATGTAGCTGCGAGCTGTCGAACTGCGACTTTTTGGAGGTGGAACATCTTCTCTGAAATAAACAAAAACAAAAAAAAAATCAGTTGCAGAACAAGAGTTCAGTCACCATTACTTTAAAACAAATATTCAGTTTGTTTTTTTCTATTCTGATGCAGTAGGCAAAAATATCCTTACGTCTTCCTTTAAAGTAACAAAAATCCCCCAAACCCTCAATATTCATTGCCTTTAAAATGTTTACTGAAATTAGAAAAAACACAAAAAGTTCTCTGACAAGCCATTAATGTGTTATAATAAGATTTCCAGATTAAGACAGAAATCTCAACTATTAAGCAACTTATTTGCAGAAATACACATTTAAAAGTTAATCTTCCAATAATACTGCTCAGAAACTAGAGACACGTTGTTACCTGATATCATGGTGTACTTCTTTCTCGTATTTCTTCTCTCTCTGCTTCTTACAGAAACAGAAGACGACAGAACACAGAACAGAGAGACCCAGCAGAGTTCCTATAATAGCTCCAGTAATTATACCAGCTGTATTTACGGCTAGAATAGACAAATAATAATACTGTTTGTTAAATGTCAAAGTTGTAAGACCAACTTTCTTTTAACATTAAGCCCAGTATGTTTCACGTGATGCAGGTCAATAACACATCACTGCATCAGAGGGGGAGTGCTCAACCACATGCATTTAAAACAGTAAGATTTGAAGTGGCACCCACAAGTTACATAACAGCATTGGAGTTTTTAACCTTTTAGGATTTTAGAGAAAAAGACTGTTCAGTTTTAATACACAGAACACTGTGTGACTGTTACACAGCAAACACTTACGAGGGGTGACATTCAGCTCAACAGAACATTCATCCATGCCAACTCTGTTTGAGGCCACACAGTTGTATGTACCAGAATACTCTCGAGACGCATTTTTCAGGAGAAGTTCCCCTGTATTTTTATCTACAAACAACAGAAGGTAGAGGTTTATCATTTTCCTCAATATAATTCCATATTCAACATCACAGAATTATTAATCCAGCACATACATGAACGCATAACTTGAAAATGCCATATTAAAGACATCCACATTAAAACAAAGTTCTATCATGCTGTAAAATGCTATTGTCTGTAAAGGTTATTATTAGAAATAATATTAGAAATGTATTCCACAGCATTTGCCTCGCTCTACCTGCTGAACAAGTTAGGTCCTGTCTAGATTCTTTAGAACACTCTCAGTGTCCCCAAAACTACATTCACAAGCCCAAAACTAAGATGGTTTTAGTTACAAGTCACTCTTGCACAATTTCCCACTCGTTCTTGTCCAGCACCGATATTGCCAATTGCTCTTTTTGTTACCATGAGCCAAATTTGGGATGTGGAGAAAGAATGGGCATAACAACAGTGGCCTAAAGTCTTGAGTGGTACAGAGAAGGACATTAATGATCAACCATTCACTGTCAAAACAAAAAATAAGAGACATCAAATAGCACTAGCAGGAGTCAAGTTCAAAATGAAGAACAGTATCAGCTTCTTCCTCTGTAGCTGATTTTTAGGGATCTGTGTTTTAAGATGTTACATACTCTAATCAAGTGCAGAAGCTTACGAAGAACTGGAGATTTTTCGCTTGTTTTAAATAAAAATGAAGCCACATCTGAATTCCTTACTATCCACTTGAGCACAAAAGCAAAACCATCAGCAAGCAGGAGAACTCACAACACTTGGGCACAGGTGAGCATGATACTGCAGCCTAATGGTAAGAATCTCAACTTGAAGCTTGAAACACTTCCCAGCATGAATTAAAAACCAAAATCAACTCCAGCTTGTTTCAAAGTCAGTTTTGTTAGAGGGCAGAAGTGACATTTAATCTTGACTATTCTATAGTAATACTAACCCAGAGATGCTTACAAGTCAAGATAAGCCAAAAATAACTATTGCAATATTTTTAAGTATTCCAGAGTAATAAATGAAGTTTGACAGTACTCAGCACGGAAGTGGTAGGGAGATCCTGTGTGCCAGATACTCTCCTCCAGTCGTAAGACAAAAGTGGGGATCCTTCTTGTGACACACATTTCAAGGTAACATCTTTTCCGATCTCCTGTGATCCTTCAATGGAACACTTGGTCCTTGCTGGCTTTACTAATAAACAAAACATCACTGAATTAGTAACACTCACAATCAAAATGCTTACTAGTGGTGTTCTAGTAGCCAGTCCATTCTGTGAAAGATAAAGTTTGTGCCACAAACCATTTCTATGCACAGAAGGATTTTCTATGAAATATAAGCCAGGCACAGAACTTCTAAAAATGCTCGTTATTTTAAATATTATTCCCTTCACCTCCTAGAACAGAATTATGCCCATGCCTCCCAAGGCGTCAATAATGACCATAGTCACCACAGATTCAGTACAACACTGCCCAACTGAAGTTTTCATTTCAGACATTGAAGATAGGATGGAATAAGCATATAAAAAACATCACTGAAAATTTAAGAAAAAAATTATCTTACCAAGTACAGTCAACTGTATTTTTCTGCTTTGAACTCCAGGAGCCTTCTTCACCTTGCACTGATACGTGCCAGTGTCTGCTGCCTTTAAATTCAGGATATCCAATGAACCATCACCAGATTTGGGATCAAGATTAGTAAACTGCATTCGCCCAGTCGTAGCAGCATAATAACGATTATAAATCCTGTCTACAGAATACATAATTATCTATAAAAAAAAGAAACATTATTCAGAAATCCACTTAGCATGCAAACATTTAAAATAACTTGGTCTCTTTGAATTCTCCAGTTTCTTTCTATAGTTTTAACCCCAGAAATAGGACATAGTGAAACATCTCCATCTCCACCACACACAGCATTGTAGTGAATACTCCAGCCAAACACCTGACCAATATGTCAGCATTGACTTCTGACTGACAGAAAACTGTTTAGAACTGCTCTAATTTAATTCTGCAAAACTGCCTACCAATATGAATCATCTTACTGATAAGGCTTCCAAAGACAGGAAAGCATTAATAACTAAAAGAGTTAATATACTTAAAATTAAGTCCTCATGACTCTGTTTTCAATAAGGAAGATAATGCAGGTACAAAAGTAAAGTTTGCTTTTTGGAACTGAAGTGTACTTAATTTGGAAGTTCTTCATTAGAAGGCAAGTTTATAGTGAAAAATGTCTTGACATTTCATCCTTAATCTGGTATTTCAAAACTTCCACTAGATTTCATGTGACTGGTGCTTCAAAGCAATTTAAGATCAGAAGCATCCCAACCTGAAAAGGTGGAAGTTTAAAAAATCAGTAACAAAACTCATACATTGACCTACTCAAACAACTGAATTAATGCTGTCCAAAAAGAAGTCTCTACTTACTATTTGTTCCCTCTTTTGATTATCTGCTGGTATCAATACCCACTCAATATCTAGTGGGCCTTCATCTTCTTCCGAGAGCTCAAAAGTACACGGCAACGTAACTTTCTCTCCTTGTGCTTTTTCAAACATTGATTGGTCAACCGAAGTTATAGTTAGGCTTCTTGTTAGACCTATAAAAATATATTTTTATGTTTTGAAAACAAGTCACACGCAGTTGTTCACTGTAAGTGCTCTATGACGTACTTCTCCTGCACAGAAATCATGCCATCAGTCAGACCTGTCACCGCTGAAGAGAGCCTGTGCAGATCCTGTTACCCAACACAGTGCAAAGTCGCGAGCTGCTCATTTGGAATTACATCCAACAGGCAGCTACATCTTTCAAGCCAAATTTTTTTTTTTTTTTTTTTTGCACAATTCATGTCCCACACAAACCGAAGGTAAACATTTTCAGCATCAGGTTTTCAAGTCACTATATAATCACCTTACCATCACTCCCTCACTGTAAAATGAAAGTATGGAACAGCAATGAAGTCTGCCAGGATAGACAGAATTCTTGAGAAGTCCTGGGTTGGAAGTAAGTTACTTTGCCTTGAGTTATAAGGGCTCCTCTATCTACTGGGAGATAGAGGACAAATTAATCTTTTCCAAAAATCTCAATGAGTTTTTTGCATTTGTTTGTCTTTTCTGCTTGTCTTACTCCTCTAAAAAGGCTGCGCAATCCTTATCTGCATGCCTCTAGGCAAACATGCTCCCAAACAACGAATTTTCCTCAATTCAACCCTGAAAAACAATCCATATAGTGACACAAAAAGAGCTACTCAAAAGGTCTGAAGCAAGATTGCCCCTATTTCACAACAAACACAGGCTTCCCTTATATCAAGTGTGCAGGCTTGCACATCACAGCCAGGACATGGAAAGCACACCCTTTGCTCATGATGGAAACAGGTTTGGCCCTGGTACAGCCACTGTTTTGTCCACCTTGCTGGAAACCAAGCTCAGATTTTCAGTCATTTTATGTGTGCAGGTTGCTAGACACACACACAGATGTGACCACAGCCACAAGAACTGCAAGGCCACAAGGAGAGTGGACAGTGTGAAGAAGAGAGATGGCTTTGGTGCCTTTTACAGATGTAAAGTAACAGCCTCAGATGAAAAAGTTTAAAATCATTTTACACAGTGCATTTATGTTCTAACTTGCACTTCTCCAACACAGTAGAGGAGCTCCAGTGCAATTGAGAAGCTTCCTGCAGTAGATCACTGAATATGGTGAGTTGGAAGAGACCCAATAGATACCCTTCTGCTTTTCTAAAATTTTGCTCTCTATCGAGTCTTTACATTCTCTCCCTGATGCCGAAACAATGGGATCTTTAACAGCTATTTTAAAAAATCCTTTAGAAAGAGAAATCACTTGACATGCGAAATTCCAGACAACAGCCTGCAAGAAAAGGCATCACAATAGTTAATTATTAATAAAGTAGGTAGGATTATTTTGTTTCCTACCATTCATGGTATTACTTTTCATGACATTACCTTCAGTCTGAGGAAAAAGAAATAAATAAACACCAACCAAAAAAACCCACATCAGCTTGAGGTAGGAAAGAGATTTACATGGAATGTCTCTTACCAACAATGTACACCTATTCAAAGACAACTCTAATAGGTTTGTACCACCTCTTTTTTGAATTAATTCTCTGCTACTAGGTTGAATTAATACTGTTCCCTAAATAACAGTGATCTCCATGAATACTGGTTGACTTGTTACAAAACCTATCCCCTCCTAAAGGATCTTTTCAGATTTCCAAGTGTAAAACTAGTCATTCTAAACCTCTGAACAAATAAAGACAACACTACTACTACCCATCATCTCTGTTTATCCGTAGATTTGGAGCACATTCATGTTTCCACAACACAGAGTAGCATTTACATTATTAATGCAAATTCCTGAACTGTTTTTTCAGCTACTTCCATACTCTTCTGTTTCCCTTTCCCCCACGGCCTCATTTGGGAACTGTAATACAATATTCTCAAGTTCATCTCCAAATTGCATTTCTGCATCTTCAACATTACTTTATTAAAGAAAAGGGATGTGAACTCAAGTACAGTTTAAGTGGCTGATAATGAAATACATTATGATGCATTACTTCCCTAAAAGCCTCAAATCTGTAACCTGGGAAATTAAAAGCTTTCATTCTGAAGTAAACCAGCAGAGCTTCTGCTCTGCGGCAGCACCTCCAGTCACAGTCACTTTGCCATCTGAAGTTCCACAACAAAGGACCACAGCACACACATTTGCTTCCCCCTCCCCACAAGAGAACCTGCTGAGAATTTCACAAACTGGACAATAACTCATGTAAGAGCAACACTCTGCCTTTTCACAGCAGATAGTGGGTAATAGAATTCATACTCTGCAGACACTATGACACATCCTTACTACTAAAAAGTATAAACCCCTCTGATTTTGAGTTGATACCTGCTGAAAACACAACATGGCCAAAACAAACTGGACAGATGAGTATCTATATGTTGATTTTTACTGAGTCCTTTTCTAAACAAATGGAACTTGTACAATCAATGTTTTATTTCTCTCCCTCTTCAGCTGTTACTTGCTCACCCCCTTGACAATTTCAAACAAATATAGAAGCAGAAATAACAGCCCAGTACAACCAGAAGTCCCCCAAGTACTCATTTGTACCGACATCGCTAAGAAGCATTAGATTCTTCAACTATCTCTTGCCTCTTCATTGCCAGACAACTCACGTGAGTGTAATTTCAAAGTGGACATTTCACAGTTTCATGGCAGAACACTGAGAAAGGGACACTGGCAACTGGGAAGAAAAATTATGTTAAAAGCTGGAAGTACTACGTTTCAGAGACACGCTCCTAGGAAACTAGACTCCAGTAAACCCACCTATCACTGCGTGGCAGCTTGGTCCAAGTGCTTTAAAAGCCAGAAATAGCAAAGTTTCAGTGTCTACTACAGCACTCATTTCTCTGATCCAAAAATACAAATCAACACAGTAACTCTGTGCCAAACAAAAGCAGAACCAACAGCCTGAAGAGCCTTGCCCAAAATAGAAGATTGCCACAAAAATAATTTTAGTTTCAATTTTTCATACTTTTGAAGTCCAAGTACTATTTTCATGCACACTGACGGCATGCAAACAATGTCAAGGAAAGCTAAAGCACACAATCCTCAGGATAACACTCAACAATCATTCCTGCACGTGAAGCTTCCAGTTCACACTAGCTGCTAAGAGAGGTACTCAAACATTAGTCTGAGCCTTCTAATTATCAGAGCTTTTCCATAAATCTCAAATCCTTTCTATACTGCACATCTCCCTACACCTCTCTTTTATTATACCAGTGTTCCACAGCCTTTTTCTTACACTAAGGCTGCAAGCACAAAGCTTTTTTCCCCCTTTTTCTTTTTTTTTTTTTTTTTGGGTCAACATCAGCATGCAGAAGCAGCAAGCACCTCAATTAAGGTACATGTCAGAGCTAGCTGGGTTTGGACTGAGCATTAGCAACACAAGGGAGGGGCAGGTAATACTAGTTGGAGAGTCCCTTCTGCAGGGAAGACACACATCTGCTGCCAGATATGCTGGAGAAGGAGGCTTAGCCAGATTTGACATGTCAGAAATTGTCAAGGGTCCTCCGACCCTTATTATCATCACCACTATTGCCCTGTTCTTTTCCCACTTAATTTATTACCTGCTATTAACAAAGGAGACCTGGAGCAAATCAAGCGTGACTAGAAAACTCCAGGGGCAAAGGAGGACGTGAGATCCCAGGTGACATTTACTCTCCTTGCTCTTTTCCTGTGAGGGGGGAAAAGGCTTGTAGAGACACATCCTTCAAGTTCAGAACTCACTAGAGGATTGGCACTGCAAGGAACACTTTAATTTTTATGGCCACAAGTACCCCTGAGAAACAAGGGCTGCCAAGTTAGAGACAGGATCCACTCAAGGAAGCGGGTTATGAACAATCTCATCAGAGCTGGTGACGAGTGCTGTAAATGAGAGATCTACCAGGGAATGGTAACTGAACTTTGCAGTCAGGGGAGGGAATAGAGACTGAGCCATGGGAAGTACCTGGGCCAGGCTGGTGGGAGGAAGAGAGACCCCGGTGAGGATAAGGCGTGTTAGAAGGGAAAGCACCTACAGCACCTGTACACAGAACTGACACCAGAGTGAGACGTGTGGGACAGCTTGCATGACTGGCGCTTTGTCATGGATGGACACGAGCTTTTTAACAAAGCCAGAAAGGGAAGAACAGCAGGTGACCTGCCCTCCACCTGAAGGAGCAGCTGGAACATAAAAAGCTGTTCTACAGGACAGACAACAGGCTGGCTAAGAGCTTGTGGGTCAGGATTAAAGAAAAGGACTGTATGGACAACATCACAGTCAAAGTTTGTTACAAATCACCTGATCAGGGTAAGAAAGCTGACAAAGACTATTTCAGCAGTTCCAGAAAGTTTCTAAAAATGACAGACTGGTTAGTATTTCACCTCTGTGACATCTACTAGAAGGGCAACACAGCAGAGCACAATATCTAAGATGTTTCTGAAAGATTTCAGGGAAAAACAGCACTAAATGCGTCAATCCCCATTTGATACTTTCTTGAAATTGCTTTCAAGGAAAAAAACCCTACGAACTTGCCAAGGATGGGATCAACAGCAGCCTTGACTGCAGTGACCATGAAATAGTGAAGTTTAAAATCCTGAGAGGAGGAAGGCAAATCCAGCACTTCATATGGGCAGACTGACTTACCCAGTAGCTCGAGTTCTGTGGGATGCAGTTCTAAAAAGCAAAAGAGCTCAAGAAAACTGGGGGGTATTTAAGGACAATTGCTAACCACACAAGGAGTACATCCCAACACCCAGCAAAATAAACAGATCAATCAGCAGCTTGGCCTAAGAAGGAAGAAGCAAGAACAGCCCACCAAGCGAAGAATACACAAATATTGCCCAGGCATGCAGCACCCCTGCCAGGGAAGTCAAAACACAACCAAAGCTGAGAGCAGCATGGGACTTCAGTGCCACATGAAAATCTTCTACTATTACACAAGCAATAAAGAATCAGAGAGAAAAACAGGACAGGTGATAGCTGATACAGAGAAGACCGAAGTACTCAGTGTTGATGCTGTTTGGAGCAGAAGGTTGGATGTGACTGAGGTCACATTCAACACAAACAATTCTGCAACTGCATCAAAGATCTACATGAAGCCAACACACACAGTGACAAGATGACATTTTCTCCATTTTTTCCCAAGCTTTACCCCTTCAGTTTCCACTCAAATCAGGGAGACTATATTTATTTTATTCCCCTAGTATGCTCCTCGAAACATGAGTGGATCTACTATGGTATCTAAATGCTAGTACATGACAGGCAGACATTTTATCAAGCTGAAGGAAGATTTTTATTTGTTTTGGTCGGCATGGTTTCATGGATAAAGTTTCAGACCCTTTTCAGACACCTTTTCTGGTTTAGACACAGATAAGTGACTCAAGTCATTTATCCCACATATTCAAATATGCTTAGCATTGAAATATCTAATTTCTAACTGCAGCAAATATCTAATTTCTAAATGCAGCAAATACTGTGAAGTGTAGACTCCGAAGCACACAATAGGCTCTCAAGAAAACCCCTGAAAGTCAACTTTGAAGTGCACTTGATTCGAATGACTGTATATTGGTTTCAAAGTATTTTGCAAGGAGAACATGCACCATATTCAGCTGTGGCAAACAAAAGAATGAACATTTGTGACTGGCTGAGAAGAGACATGCACCCTTCCCTTGATAGGGAATAATACGTAATGTCCCTTACAAAAGTTCGTATTAGAAGAAGTAAGAGGTCAATACACTATTTGGATTCTGAACATTCAGATTTAAGTTTCTTAAGGTGGAATAAAATACTCTTTTTCTGGGGAACTGACCCTAAAGAGCATTGCAAACTGTATCAGTAGGATTGAACAAGTTTTTCATATGATTTCTGAAGGGGTGCAAACCAGTATACAATCTTTAGAAAAACAGTTTCCTTCTGAATACCTGAACTTTCCCTTAAGTATCACTCAAGCAGAATACAGTTTAGCAAACTACACTATTATTAAGAATAATCTAGGGAAAATGATATATTTTATGGAATCCTATGGAAGCTGTTTTCTAGTATAAAAGAATCTTCAAAACAGAAAGCAGACAAAAATTAAAATGAAGCAAAGCTTTCATCATTCCAACACAGACATAAGCAGAGCTGTGATATATACTAACAAATAACAGAAAGCAAATTACTAGATGAATTACTTATGTGTTTAGTATTTTCTTATTTAATCAGGACACACTGAAATTCTGCATTGCTGGCTTACACAAATATAAGTGTGCATCTAAATCTGGCATGAATGTTTCTGGCATCAGATAGGGCTGTGCCACAGAAGGGTTATGTAACCAGGAAGACACAATCCCTCCTAGATGGGGAACAGGACGGTTTCTACACGGAGTAAGAGTTCAGTTCAGAGATGCTGCTGTACTTAGTGTGATCCACCTGCAACTGCATCTTCAGAGGACTTTACTGCCAGGCTCTCCAAAACCAGTCTTGTTTACCAATACCTGACTGCAAACAAGCAGAGGCCTTAAATATATAAATATCTTTTTCCACAGAATGAGGCCTTAAGTAGGAAGTAATGATCACAACCAGAAATGCACGAGTGTTTTGAGAGCCACAAGTTATAAAATTCACTTAAGAGACACTTTAGATTAGACTTCTCTTTCAAATGCAGATTAGAGATGTACCTGTGATCATATCTTTTCACCAGGCAGATTTCAGTCTCAAAAACTACTTCCCAACCATCCCTATTTTACTTCTGATATGCCTCCTCTCCACAGTTCATCTCCTGCTTTTTTCAGGTAGACGTAATGGTTTTACAGAGCAAATTTGCCCAACTGCCCCATTCCCAACATCACTTGGACAGAAGTTCTAGAACATCTTATTTCAAACCTGCACTTCTGAACTCAGGCCCTGTAGGAGTGAGTGAGTCTAGTTTACACCCTTAGCAAGCAGGGAGTATGTAGGGAGGAAGGTACACACCAAAGAGTGCCTGGCTGAGGAGACTTCCTGGTGTTTACTGGCACAATCCAACACAAACAAGTCTCCAAGGCTGAAATCTCCACAAGCAGCCGCCATCCCACAATCATCTCCTGCTTCCTCACAATATCAAACATCAGCACCCTCCACAGCCAAAGGGAGCATCTGCAAGGCAGGGTCCTGCTGATCAAGTAACTGGATTAAAAGCTGCCTTCACAAAAGAATAAAGGAAAACAAATATTTGGCATTATTTATTTCAGTGGGTTTTTTGCAGCACCCAGGAGCTGAGTCACATCAGCACAGCTGAGATGGCCACAAAGCTGCAGTTACGCTGTTTTACCAAAGTTTATCACAAGTGAAAAACCAAATCACATCCTAAATTTATCAGTGAGACCCCTCCCCAAAAGGCAAAAGGAAAAAGCCTTAAAAAAAAAGGCCCAGCTTCAGTTTGGGATTCTCAGTTTCTACATCTTACCTCCAAGACCAAAAGGACTCAGGACCGTTAAAGCTTTCAGAAGCTTGGGCCCAAAACACTATGAAGCTTTGCTGAATCTTACTCTACACATGTCATAAACTCTGCAACACAAAGAACAGTCCCTAAACAGTCTCCTTTAACTTAATAAATATTAAAGGAACAATGCCAATAAAAAGAAAGCTTAATAGAAGGATAAAAAAAACTGTCTTCCCTTTAGAAAGCAAATTCAATAGACTTGGGGATTTTAGATGTAAGAATGAAACTCAAAAATGTTTCACGACACATTCCAAAACACATATTAGCTCAATACACCTCCTATTAATTTAGCCAGGTACCTAGGTACCAAAGAACACTCAGGCTTCACAGCAACTTCAACGGAGGTAAAACAAGCAAGAGACGAAGGACAGGAACAAGCAAGCAATTGGTCAGGAACTAAAAAAAGCTAGGTAATAATGCAGCAGTAAATAAAACAAGAGAAGAAAAAGTCACACAGCATTACTGCATCTGAATCCATGTATCTAAAGAGGCTTGGTTTTTAGTATATTCTAATTTTAGAACTCCACAAAGAATTCAGTTTTTAGGATAATCCCATGCTGATAAAGGCAAATCACAAAGCTTTTCCTAACAAAGGAAGTACTGTCCTGCTAATATCAAGTGTTAAACAGTTACTGTTTAACGTGCTCCACAGACCACATTTTTTCCATGCTTCACACCCAAAGTGTTGTTATCATACAATGAGTGATACAAATTTCAGAGATAAGCACAGTTCACTGTAACTGGTAAAAACACCCCAACAAAACTTTTTAGCAGAAGCAACAAGCCTACTTAAACCTAACATTTCCAGGGCTAGTGACATTAACATACCAAGTATTCTTCTACTTAAACCTCAGAAAGGCCCAATGCAAAAAGATTAAAAAGAAGATAAAAACTTGCCTCTCTACACTAGCCTAAATTCACTAGGCAGAACACTAGTTAATCCTCAAAGACAGAGTAAAATTAAGACAAAAGATGTTCATGCCTGCATTTCAGACCTCCCAGGTCAGTGCTCTCTAAACTGGAGTCACAGATCTTGATGAAACTCTCCTACTGCGCAGAAAAGATACAGTTTATGAAGCCAGAAAAAGTAAAGACAGCTCAGGAATAAAAGCACTCACCTAGGAGAGACTTGGCTCCACACAGTGTCTCCTCCTTCCTAGTTCATTAAGTCCCAGACTAACTATAAAAACAGTCCAGGAAACTAAATCCACACAGTAATTTTTGTGGAAAAGAGCTACAGTTTTATACACTTAATGTTAGTAGAGGCAAGATTTTAAAACCCTCTCTTGCACATTTCATCTCAGCTACCTCACCAATAGCTCAAAGAGGCTGAGTGACCGAACTCCCAGAACTCTGGTGTGGTTAAGTTTTCAGAACACTTTTTATGGTGCAGATAAAAGACTTATATGCATGAAACAAAGTTTTGCCATAAACTACAATGAGAAGGCTGATGAAACAGCAGGGCACTTATTTTTAAAAAAAAGGCAAAAAAACCCCAACAACAACAAAAATCCCCCAACAAAATAACAACAAAGAAAACCCCAAACAAAACAAAACCACCAAAACTAAACACACCCCCCAAAAACCTCCTACATATAAGAACAAGCCTGGGAAAGTTCTATCACCTGGATAGTCAACTCTGCTGCTGGGTCTCAGAACAGTGTGCTTGCATTTCCAAACTTTACTTCCTCTGAGCAAGGCTGGGGAGAAGCACCACTTTTCTGAGGCACATTTACTCGAATCCACAAATCCTCTGTCAAATCACACGACTTAAAGAAAAACTAGACAGCAAACTGACTACATACTTTTCTTCAAAGACATTGAAACAAATTTCTTTCAGTCTGGATGTCTTCAGACAGCATTAAATTAATAAATAGCTCCAATTCATGTAGTGTTGCACACCCCCTGCCCCAGTTTAAAAGGTACTGCACAATTAAGCTACAAGTTACACACCTTCCCAATCTAATAAAAAAATTCTAACTTTAAGGCTCATATAAACAAAACTTAGCATGAGCTTGATTTCACTCCCAACCACAGTTCACTGAGATCAGCTGAAATAGTTATGCAACTATGAAAACCTAAAAATCACAGGCTAAAGTTTTAATTATTTATCTTTTTTAAATTTTTTTTATTTACCCACAACTTCGTTTTTTTCAACATACCCTCGGCCTTCAGATTCTCTCCAACATCCCTTTCCTTTTACAACTGTCCTTGTGCTCCTTACTTGTTCAGCACATTCTTGAAGCTTTTGGGTTGCTAAACCCAAAGCCACTAGCCCGTATCCTAGCAACTGCTGGCTGATGACCTTCCTGAGAGGGACGTGCTTATCAAGTGGAGAGAGGGGGCATTCAGATCTCCTTACTGAAGGGAAGGATAAGCTTTCGGGAGGCAACTGAAAGGGGGAGGGGAGAGTGTAACACAAACTGGGATTAACATCAGTTTTAAGCAGAGGAGTAGTGTTTAGCCCAGTATCTACAGAAGATCACCATGAGTTCCAAGTTTTCTGTGGTATCAGCTGGATGGACTTTGGC
This sequence comes from Melanocharis versteri, assembly GCA_013397845.1. Classification (NCBI taxonomy): domain Eukaryota; kingdom Metazoa; phylum Chordata; class Aves; order Passeriformes; family Melanocharitidae; genus Melanocharis; species Melanocharis versteri. The sequence continues at coordinate 426,170 of VZTG01021099.1, read as the reverse complement.
AGCAGCTGCACGAGGCTGCTCTGACACAGGGAAGGGAGAAGTAATCCAGTGCCACCGCTGGAAGGGGCAACAATCTCGGCAGACACACAATGCTACACACCAGATGTAACTGCATCACATCTGTAATGGGGCAGGTGTAATGTGAAACTGTGCCTTCAGACTGCACTTCAGAGACTTTAAGGAACCATCTAGAAACAGTATTGAAAAGTGTAGAATTAAATGAGGGCCAACCATTACAAAGATTTTTTTCAGTGAACACAAGAAGGAAAAAGATCAGGGCCGAAATCCTGACACAACTCACACAAAATCCTGCCCCTCCTCTATCAAGTCTACACCAACTGCACAGGTTGTTTTGCCTTTAGCTGTGTAAGTCACTTTCCCATTACGGACGGATATTGGAGGCTTACACAGTCACTAAGCAATCAAACCACATGATTCGATCTTTTTCCTGCCAATTTGATGGCATTTAAAAGGGAGCTGAATGAAGCAGCTCACTGGCAGTGTGAATGCAATGGGCACATCTGCCAGTCAATGCATCAGGGAGTTCACTACAATCCAACACTTAACTGAGCAGCCATATTATTTTCACTTGAGTAAAGAGGCTTTGGCTTTTCCGAGCTACTGAACAAGCAATGCTTTTTTCCCAGTACATGCAAGTTTTGCTTTAAGATTGACAACTATTTGATTCTGTAGCACCGAGTTGATTTTGGGCTCTTTCCTTGTTGCCGTTTCGTTGGTGGTTTTTTTTTAATATAAAGGTGAAGCATCACATTGACAGAGAAAAATGTCTTGTCTGCCTGCTCCTGTTTCCCTCCCTGCCCCACTCCCACCATGTAACAGACAGAAAGGAATAAGCTCAAATAATTAAAATATCCACCCTAATTAGCCATGAAGTTAACTAATAATTTAAAAATCTAGTGAGACTTTAAAATATATTTATATATATATACACACATACAGGTTATTTTTACCTGCTTTAAAACAACTGAGATGGAATAATCTTTGTAGTTTATACTGTAAATACATCTAAAAAGAAGAATTGAAGATACACAATAAGTGAATACAGGAAATTTCAATTCCTTATGCAAACTAAATCTGCACAAGTTCAAACAGTTGAGAATGTATCAAATCCTTGTCCTTCCCTCCAACACACCAAATAGTTCTTGCTGATTAATCATTTTTCAGCATACTAAGCAGATAGGCTTTAGCTGTAGGGCATGAAAAACTTATCTGTTAAAAAAAATGTAGCAGCAAGTGCAACTGCAAAACTTGCAACCAACAAGTACCTCAGCTGCTTCTTGACAGCAGCTAAAGGACATCAGAGTACCAGTGTATGGCTCCAGTGTAAAACCAATAAAGCTCCAAATCTTGCCTCTTTATTGCATTTTGAACACATGATCCAGTACGTAGGTGATATTTGAACTAATAAACAAAAAATTGCAATAATATATTCCACCCATGTGCATTTGAGGTTCCAAATAACTCCTTTGTTATACTTCAGGCTTGATCTCATTGAGTTGGATCAGGAAAAGGAACAGGTAGAAAGCTGACCTCACAAAAATTTACTCTTTTTATAACTTTTAAACTCCCTGAACTGGCTCACTATGGAGCCAGATGAATACCAGGTACAACTTCAAACGGGATGCAAAAATAATCTTTGAGGTGACATCTAGACATTTGACTGATTGCCTGATTTAGCCATGTAGTCTTACTCTTCAACTAAACTCTCTCCAGGCCAAGGTTTCACAGATATTTCCCTACTTTGGGAAAATATTGATCAAGCAGAACAGATTTTCCTCCTAATGCTCTTCTGCCATCCTTCCTGTCACTCATTCCTGCCTGCCCTGTACCAGGACAAATCGGTAGCAAAACACTTTCTTGTTTCAAATCATGTGATCTAACCAGTTAAAAAATTTAAGTTTTCAGCAACTGAAACCCATTTACAACTGCAGTAAAGGAAAGGACCGGCAAGGATGCAGGGGCTGCCTATATCACAGCTGCTACTGAAACAGGTTTACACAGAACTATGACTTCCCTGCCACTTACTACCATGGCAACCAGCTGAAGTGGCTTTTCCCTGAGCCGTCCCCCAAAAGGTGCAAAGGAGTAAAAGAGGAATTCCCTAAAAAGGAAAAAAAAAAAAAAACAAACAGAAAAAAAGAAAGCGTAACTACATTGACATAGTAGAGGGATAGGGACACATACATTCTTCCATGCTGGTGAGCAACACAGTTGTTAAAATTTCTCGAAATTTAAAATGTTTCACACAGTATCTAAAAGTTTCATGCATGCAACAATAGTAAAAAGGATCCCTGTCATTACAAGCTTACGAAAGCACGCAAGCACCAATTGATCGAATTAGTGTGGAAGTATGTTGAAATAGTACTAGCCCCAAAAGCGAGTTTCCTAGTCTGTACAAATCTCCGTAGGCATTGTGGCAAAGGAGTTTTAATATGCTCCAATACTGAGGCAGATTTAAATATATTCAAGATTACTCTCTTGAAGTGTGAATGGAATCAGTAGCAAAGCATACAAGTGCTCATACAAAAATATGAGCACATGTATTTTTTGTAAAGCAGCAATAGAAGCTAAACCAGACATTCAGGAGGGGTAGTTTCATCTGTCTGTTAAGTGAGCTTGGCTGTGGAAGAGGCAAGAACTGGAAGTGGCGACAGAGAGGCAGCTGAAGTTTGATGCAATACAGGGGGGCAGTCAGAGGAGAGCGAAGTGACGAGCTATAATAATCTCTGCAGCAGCATTCTCAACACATAAAATACCTTCTGGGAAACACAGATTAGCCAAGGCAAAATCGCTAATTCAAATGTCATGGTCGATGTCACAGCAGCTAACTAACAGTTGATTAAGTAATCTCTGGTTAAAGACTTTCATACCTCTTAAAACTCTAAGATCCAGGAAACGGGTCCCAAACTTCAGGTAACTTCTCACGTCAATGGACGCTTTAGAAGAACTTGAACCCTGCATCTTGTTACAATAACTGCACAACAGATGAAGTATACCAGGTTTAGCAACCAAAAGCCTGGGACAGAAGTCATCATTAAACTCCTGTGGTAGCCACTCTTCTAATTTAAGCTTCTGCAAGATCCTATTGCATGCATAAAAACATGAACAAGCTTAAGTTCCTTATTATACCTATTTGGCAAAGTGTATTAGCCACCAAATGCTGACTTAACATGCCTGCATTAGGTTCTACTCCTGCATGCACAATATTGGAATTACCTTTGCAAGTTTAACAACAGGGCAATAACCACAGATTTTCCTAAAGTTTACCAGAACTTTGATTTTATTTAAAAGCTCACAATTCTACTAATAAAGCATCACACATTGCAGAATTTCAACAGAGTACAAAACTACCAACTATTACCATTGCAAACAAAAAACCAAAATGCACATAAAACCCACTACAAGAGCGGCAAGAAAAGATACCACTACAGGCTAAAGAAATTCCTGCCCAATTATTTACCTTAACACTCTACTCAAACTCATCCTCAGTTGGGGCATTTGTTTGCACAGCATTACTGTTTTGTAAAACCTTCTTCCAAAGGTTAAATGGGTCACTGTGCATGTAGTACCTTTTTTTAGCATCTATCTTTGTATAGGTATAATCTGGCTATGTTAACATTTCAGTTATTGAGAATCTGTGTTCTGACGTTACACATTTTCAGAAGTTTAAAAGCCGTAAACTATCGTATTTGTTAAATCAGGATCACAAGTTCAGCACCTATATTTATTCTTAGTCATCTAAAACCCTACACAAATCTGAATTTGCACCAAATGGAATGCGATCATTTCCCCAACACTGTATACAGGAAAACGGTGCCACACCACACGATGTCATGATCACCTAACACAGCTGGGTGAAGAAGGAAGTGGGGACGTTCAGAGTGACAGTGTTTCTCTTGCCAAGTCACCCTCACGTGTGACAGAGCCCAGCTGTCCTGGGGATGGCTGAGCATCTCCCTGCCCACGGGAAGTGGTGAATGAATTCCTTGTTTTGCCCTGCTTGCGTGCATAGCTTTTGCTTTCCCCATTAAAATGTCTTCATCTCCACCCACAAGTTTTCTCACTTTTACCCTTCCAATTCTCTCCCTCATCTCAACGCAAGGAGAACAAGTGACCATGTGGGTGGTCCTTAGTTTCTTGCTAGGGTTAAAGCACAACCACCACAAATTCAAGTAACTTCAGCACCTAGGCAATGCTTCACTGACAACAGCTTTCACTCAAACTGCACAAAAAATAGCTTCCTCTAAGTTTGGTCCATATGGAGAACAGCAACTTACTGGCATCTGTTCCTTCAGTGAAGGAAGTAATGTCTATCTGCAGCACAGACCCAGAAACATTAATTCAATCTGATGGGAAAATCCACAAGCTAGCTCAGAGGATGCATCAACTCCTACGATACATAGACTATTCAATTATTTCCTTCAGAGGACTGTGAATTATATGTGTTTTAGGGTACAGTCATTCAAATAACTGTAGAAAAAAGGTATGTGTGTTTTTATTAGGAATATTTCTTTATTTACAAAGTCATCCAATTTCACACTGAGGTCTGAAGACACCCGTATCCTTCAGCAGAAATGAGTTGTAAAATTCTCTTCTGGCTTGACATTTCCTCATATATTAATTATTCCTAATTTTTTAGAATCATAGCCTTTGATAACCTAGCAGTGATCCAGTTCAAATGCAGTACATATAATTCTACCCACAACAAGTTATTTTCACAGTTTTCATTACATGAAGCATTTCAGAACTCATTTAATGCAGAACTACCTATTCCCTTTCAGTCAGGAGATCAAAATTCACCATTCCGTTATAAACACAGAATTTTGATCCCATGAGTAATTTCCCAAAACAGCAGTGACATCAACACAGGCATTAACGTTTCAAAAGGAAATAAAACCTGACCTCCTGACACCACTGATAGACATTTTACTGTGAAGCTGAACCTCCATAGGTGTTTTGTCACCTTTTGTAGTTTCACATAAGTTTGGGTCAACTTTAGTGAAAACTTAGTTTAATTTTAGAGATATGTTTAGGAAACACTGATATGGCAGCCAAGTTCATTACAGGAACCTAATAATATCTAGTATTTGAGATGAAAAACATCTGCCTACTTTTTAGTAGCCCAGGCACGTTTGATTTGGTATGTGTGGGGTTTGGGCATGGTTGATTGCTTTTTTTTGTTTGAGAATATCTACTCCTTTGTTTTCTTTCATCACGAAAAACAAATGCGTTTAGGTCCATCCAATTCAAATCCTGTCCTCCCACCCTCAAATCCTCTCACGTTTCCTCCGCAGGGCTCAATCGTGGCCATCGGGTCTGGATAACCGGGTTCCGAGGGCTCTCCGAGAGCCACCCGGGCCCTTCCACCCCCTCAAAAGCAGAGCCAGCCTGGATGCTGGAGGTGTTACACATGCAGGGCTAGGGTTTGAATGTTTTTTTTTTCCTTTTGCTCTTTCTAC
>VZTG01021099.1:409697-420062 GCA_013397845.1 Melanocharis versteri | reverse complement strand
GGGAGCGCCTGTCCCTTGCGATTACTGCGAGCGCCGAGCGGACTTGCCTTGGTCCCCATAGCAACGCGGCTGGAGTGCCTTGTGCGCTCCCTGTGCAGCGCACGCGTCTTGCAGTGAAAGATCTGGAATTGCAGAAAACTAGCTCGGGAGACAAAAGGGAGACGAGAGCGTATGCGAAAGGACGCAAATCAGACTTCGGTTCTGTAGCATGGTGTCCAAAATAGCAGCCCCCGCCGGTTCCGGAAAAACCCGATTCATGCTCCACACACAGCAAAACCATCAGATACGTTTATCAGAAGACGAAGTGCACTTGACCAGGTGTATTTTCCATAACTGAGTGCATTCCATGAATTTGTTGGCATGCGTTTATTACAACATACTGGAATAGCAAAGCTGTTTGACATAAATGTGCTTCTGACACTTGTAAAGGATTAAGTAGTATTTGTACCGTGTCCTTTGTTATGTCCACAGCTCTGCCTCTATTTGGAAAATGTGCCCATAACCAAATATTTACATAAAAGCTGTGCAATCCAGATTTGCATTCCAAAGAAATTTTGAAAGTGTTACCGTTCATAATTTTTCTGTGATGTCCATAACAAATAACGTTCAAATACATTTTTATATGATTATGTTCTGTATGTATGAGGTGAGAGTCTAAAAACCAAATTTTTCTGCCCTTATCGAAAGCGTTGGGTTAAGTGGGTATCATATAGGGTTTGTTTTGGACACACTTAGCTAAAAAGGAGGTGCTACGCCTTTCATTCCATAAAGGGTTCCTAGTGCTGAAATCAGCAGCGTCTCCATTTCTGCTGGAATTATGAATATGTGAACATGCACTGTATGTCTTTCAAGATGGTTGTTTACTCTGAGTAAAGCAGCAGCTTTTACTTGCCAGCTCAGAATTAGTTTTTTGATAAGTAGGGCAAATGCATTGTCATTTTCCATGAAGGTTCAGATAAGCAGTGCTTACATCTTGTAAGGACATGGCAACTCACAGTGTCTGTTAGATCTCCTTTTAAAAACAAATCTACCCAATAAGATTCTGGATGCTATATGTAAAGCATAGAATTTCAGTTTTGGAGGTTTCAAGCATTTTATTTAATGACAGAACAGAACTGTCTTTTCTTTCTGTGAGGGAAAGAAAATATTCATGTAATCTGAAGGTAAAGGAACCAGAACCTCAAAGTAGGGGTATTAAAATTTTGCTCTCTTTTGGCTTTTTATATGTGCTGCAAACTTTCAAGGGTAATCTGAGTCAAGTATCCCAGGCTGACTGGATGAGTGAGGTTTTTTGCTGTACATCCACTTGTGTCAACACAGAAATTATACACCATGGAAAGTATAATGAGGCAATCACAGTCATTACAGAAAGAGAAAATGATTCGTCATTAGAATGGAGATGCTCACCCTCCTGTGAAATAAATCCCAGCTAGTAATTAAAATTAATACTGTACTGCATCTAGAAAACATGAGGTTCACATTTTGACTAGCCTAGACAGACCTATTCCTGGTTTCATCTAAATCAAAAACAACACTGATGCAGTCATGTTCGCAATCCTGAAAATTGTTCACACTCCAGCAAATTAACAGTACAAGGTTTAATAATTATTTTTAAAAAGAAAAAAAGAAAAAAAAAATCCCTGCTTCCCTGCTGAGAGCATTCATCCAGCTGAAAAGACATAAAACTAGCAGGTTTATTAGAGGATGTAACATTCTGTAGATTTTGAGTGACCTATACTTCCTGGAACACTGAACACAATGGGAGAAAGAGATAACTGTGAAAATGACTACTCACAAAAGAAAAGGTCAGGTTCAAAACTTTTTGAACGGATTCCTACTAGTACCGGCATTTTGGATCAAGCCCAAAAAAGGCTTCAGGATGAAGGCAGAATCCAGTCAAAAAGGAAAATATATCCACCAGAGCAGAGGTCTGCAGTCCAGACCCACACACAATTTGCAAATGGAAAATTATTTCTCATGTCTCTTATGGAGAATGCTGTCCCATGCTCAGGAATCTTATGTTCTATGTTAAATATAAAAAATCCATCTCATGTGTTTAATGTTAAAAAAAAAAAACAAACTTCAGTACTACTCCTACATCAGTCTCAGCCTGAACTTACAGATAGCTTGAAATGAAATGTAAAATCAATATAATCTTCTCTAAATTTTATATAATTCTTTATCTGCCTGGCCTTCCATGAAGTGCAATTACTATGGGGTTAGTTTCTTGAGGGGATGCGTGAAAGAGTACCAAAAGAAATTACTCATAGGCTTGATGTACAGAAGCAGTGAAATGGAAATCATCCATGCTTGTGTTACACAGGTCACACTGGACATGTCCCTGCCATACGAGGAAAACAGGCTTATTTTCTGTTTCAGTTTCTGTCCTGTACAGGAGGAGCTGCTGTCATCAGCCACTGCAATACCTGAGACAAAATTCTCCAAAGGACTATATAGGAACTAACATGGATAACAACATCTCTGAAGAAGGGCAAGGGGGAAAAAATAGGGAAGAAAACTAAAGATAAGGAGAAAACAGTACCCTTGGGACTTTGGGTCTGGATTTCTAGTTGTAGGAGGGAGTCATTGCATTTTTTTCTGGGACATGTTTTCTGGAAAAGCAATGAATCAGCATACTCTATCGCTTTGCTCTGTAATCCAGGCCAGAATCGGCATGAGGGAGCGTTTGGCCAGGATTAGGGAATGGAGGTCGGAGGACAGGACCATTTCTGTTGCAGGTTGTTGGTGTTCGGTGTGAATCCACCTGGAGGTTAGTGACTTAAAGTGGAGGTACCACAGTCCTGCTGTCCCCCCAAGCCCCAAACTCCCCTGTGTGTACTTGTGCTGCCATTGGAGCTCAGGACACCAGTGGGTAGGATAGTTTGGGAAGCCAGGCTGCCCAAAGATTAAGACCTTTTGTTTTCAGCCAGCTGAGCTCCCTGAAGTGCTTCCCTGCTTATTTGCCTGCGTGCCAGCTAGCATACAAAAAAAAAAAAAAAAAAAAAAAAAAAAAAAAGGAGGGGCTGGGTGGCAGATGGGGAAAGGGAAGGACTGAGAGTCAACTGGGATCAGTTTAAGTTGGCACCACATCTACAGCTGCATGAACGGGAGGGTCTAACTTGTCCAAGCATTTTTTCCAAAATAAATTTTGCCATTGCTTATGCTGGCAACCGTGGCCCCGCCACCCCCCTCCCGACGCGAGGAACAGGCACTTGTCCTGCTAAGCTTTTTGGCACTAACTGTCCTTATCAGCATTAGTTAAACCAGCCCGAGGCGAGTCAGGCTGATATGCTGAAAATAGCTGCCAGAGTCAAGAGATAGTCTACATTAAGTTCTCATCAACTTGGGATGGTTACAGTGAGGGATTTGGGAAGGCAAAGTTACAGAGCGCTGAGTATTTAATCATAAAGCTTAGAGTGCAGCTCTCATGCTCTGTCCCAGCTGGCAGAGCCCGGAGCAGTGTCCTGAGAGCAGCTTTCCAACCTCCCCACTACTGGGACAGATCCAGTGAGGGATCGCCACCCCCGTCCTCACCTCAGCTTCCTCAGGGATGTCACGGGGTTTGCCTTTTCTTAAACAACCTTGGGCTGTTTCCAACTAAGCTTTCATGCACTTACGGCCTTTTTATAATGATAACTAAACACAATCCAATTCTGGAGAAAATAAGGAGTAAAGGAAAAACTATCCAACAATAGCTCGGGTTTAATTGTCTTTAATTTGAGTTAATGTTTTTGAGAGCCAGTCTCATTTCTAGTTAAAATAACAGCTTTCCCATTTAGCACCTCAGTCAAGTGACAGTTGCACTCAGGGTAAAATTCACACCTTGCCGTGCTCCTCTTTTTGGAGAGACAATTTTTAGCAAAGACGTTTTAAGAGGGCAGCAATTTACACCTCCATCTCTATGTAATATTAAAGCTTAGAAAAATAATTTGCCTCAAATAATTTTCTCTCAGCAGTTACTCAGATATTTGCATCGTTTTGAAATAGAGAAAGCAGAAAGAAGGAAGAGCATTCCCCTACCAATGGTGGTTAGAGTTAACCTAGGCTTAAAACTTTACATTTTTGCTGTGAAAAGGAAGCAAAATCCATGTAATATAAAATAGATTTGCTTTGTTTGAAGTCCAGAAGAGGAGTACATCATGTGATTCATCTTTATAGAAATATGAGTGCTGTGTTTTCTTAGTTATATATTGGAGATTTATTTATATTCAAATTTTCATTGTCCATGCAGATGACAGTAAAAGTGCAATGTCTGTTGGCTGGAACATTGATGCAACAGCCAATACAGACCTGTACTCTTGCAAACTATTTTTCTGAGCTTATATTCACCACAGTGATAACTGAAGAACACTTCCCTTAAAAGGAAAAAAGATGTGATTTGCAGAAGTGATGAGGAAATGCATAATTGGTGGTTGAGCTGAAGATTTTCGGCTTGAACCCATTACTCTTTGTCTTATCATTATATTTCCTGATGAAAAGTCCCTCTCCATCTTCCTTGTAGGCCCCTTCAGATACTGGAAGGAACTCTTTGGAGAGTACAATTGAACGGGAAGTTAATCACAGGTATGCCAGAGGCAATGGACTTCCATACTTAATCCTACTCAGGTCAGTGTTAACAGTGCAGAACTAGTAGCTGATGGTGGCTCGGACTGCATTATGAACTTCCAGGTTATTTTCTTTGTGCAAGGCATTCATAAATGGTGCTTTAGCACTCACCAGTCTCTTTGGTGTCTGTACCTACCACTTAAGACTCCTATGACATTGCCTAAACTGCTACTCAGCTGCCACTATCCTGATAGGCAGCCAAGTTTCTCCTGGTTGGCACAGCTGACATTGCCTGGTCACTAGCAAGCTACTCAAAGCCCTTTCCTGGGGTGAAATCCCAGAACCCCTGAGGCAAGATTCTCTACAGTCTGTGGAAACTACCCGTTCTTACGAAGCCTGAAGCACGTGTGTGAAGAGAGCTCAAGAACAGGCAGGAAGGTGCCATTTCACGTCCGTCAGCTCTCCTATGGAGTCAGTAGCTGAGATGCCTTCACTCCCTGTCTCCCACTTCACCTCTCACTCTTGACCAGTGTGAGACACTCTGTGCTCAGCTGGCTGCTTTCTGGCATGTTTCTTGCATAGGTGTCTGGCACTCCCATTCCTGGGAAAGCCTAGCTGGATAGCTCAGGGCTGTAAAATCTGCTTGTCACAGGAGCTTAGGTGTTTTAGGGTAACTGCAACAGTTCTTACAGCCAAGCTCCTTAAAGGTAGCTCAGTAGTAACTGTTGTTCTTTCCAGCAAAATAATTAAATAACACGGAGAATCTGTGTGTTGGGGCCTGCAGTTACAGAGATTCTGACAATACTTCCACTGAATACCTGTTGTCACTACACATGAGGTCGTTGCAGAATGATAATTTTCTCCAATTTGATTGAAGCTTTGTGCTGCTCAGTCTTCTAAAGCATCAGCTTCTACTGTCATGAAAAATAGATCTTTCATTAAAAATGAAAAAAATACCAGAATCTGTTTGCAGCTGATATACTGGGAAGAAGACCTGCAGAAATCACAAAAATGACCCAAATAAAAATACTCTTAACTTTATTTGTTTCAAGAAGAATTTTTTGTTTTGTTTTAATTCAGTCTAAATATTTGGGGATGTGTGGAGAAAGATTTTACTCATAAGTTTTTGGTTGGCTGTACTACATAATTTTCCTAGCCCATTCTGTGCTGGATGCCACTTCCTCCTCCATTTCTGGTACTCTTGGTCCTGGTCATGCACCTTCAGAGCAGGTCCCCTTTACTGCTGCACTGACAGAAACCACAGTGTGACAGAAACCACCCTTTGCCCTTCATTGCTTCCCTCATTGCAGCCACACCCTGCTGGGTACGGCAGGGACCTTGGCACTGGGAACCCACACGTTTTTTCCAGGGTAATGTTTCTGGTTGTCCAAGTTGGATGTTCTGAAGGAGCCTTCCCGCGTGGAGGTAAACATGGGGAACAACTTTCAGTGCAGAACTTCACCAGTTTCTGGAAGGGAGTGTATGATGTGGCTGCTTGAGACAGCAGTAGGTGTTGCTTGCTGACACAAAGAGAAGCCCTCTCCTCTCATAGGTGCAGGTGTCCTTTGTGGAGATTTTCTTGCCCTGCCCAGTGCATTTAAACAGTGTCCAGTTGTAAGGGTGAGTTCCAGTTTGTGTTTCAGGTTGACTTGGATGCAATTTTAGTTGCTGGATCTTTTAGCATCACGTCATTGTGAAAATCTCACTTGTTTTTTGGGTTTTTTTTGGCTAGTTGGTTGGTTTTTGTGGTTTGCTTCGGTTTTTTAGGTAGAGTTATGTAATTTCCCTTCCTACTGTGTGAGCAGGTTGGGTTGGTTTCAATAGTGCTTTGTAATTAGCCCAGGAAAAAGTGCTGACAGTGTATGGAATACATATTTTTACTGCTAACAACCTTTGTGAAGTCTTGCGTAACTGTTGACAATGAAACATGTTTAGAATGGCTCCCCAGAGAGCCTGTGAGAAGTGTTTGCCCTGGGGAAGTAGCACCTAGCTGGAAGTCTAGCACTGTTAACCTAATGGCAAACTAGAACAATGTCACAGCTTATTGCGTGTGGCACTTATTGCAGAATTCTGCTCTATCTGGGGGCATTCAGTGAGTAGTCCTCTACTGAAAAATAAAAGTACTTTTCAAATTATGTACTTTAGGGGTTTTTTTCTGAAAGCATTTTTCCCCTTTTTTCCATGCTTTCAGTTTATTGCCTCTTGTTAAGTCAGATTCCAGTGATGAATGTCATCCTGAATTATATTTTAATGTTTCATCAATTAGTGAAATGCTCCTGAAGGATGAGCAAAATGTATTCAGGAGTTCAAAGCTAAATGGCCTGACACGGAGAGGAGAGTGGAGAGGCAGGACAGCCAGAGTCTTAGTTTTGCTGTTTGCTGAAATCCCTGAACCATTTGCTTCATCCCTTTGTTCCCCATTTGCTTCGTCTGAATAATTGTACGATTAAATATTTGATTGCCTGAAAGGGACAGTACGAAAAACTAAAATCAATAACTTCCAGTTGCCAAAACACTTTGTTTTACCCCCATCATATGGGAAACACTGAAGTGCAAGAAAAGTTGTAGGAGCTGTAAGGTCCATTTCATAGGACAATTTAATGCATTTTATGACCTCTCCCTGGAATTTCAGAGATCTGTTTACAGTACAGGGTAGCAAAGGCTGATGCTGTGTCTGCAGGGACACGAAAAGCAGCAGTCCTGGCCCTTCCCTTCCCCTGTGCTCTCACTGCTCCCTGCTACTCCTTTGTTCTTCGGCAGTGTTCAGTGCCTTGCAGCCGCTGGGGAGATGGAATTGGGCAAATCCCACAATTTAGGAAAAGATAAAGAATCGTCAACACAGGACAGATGAGGTTTGGGACCTTCCCCTTTCAGGTGCATGAGCAAACTTTTATTTCATCGGTTTTGATGATGGCTCTTGATATTTCATCTAAGCAATACTTCACCTAAGCACAGGCTGCAGGAGAGGCCCTGGCACCCCTGAAGTGAAGGGCCCAGCTCCCACAGGGCTCAGATAGGTCAGAGGTTCCCCCTGCAAGGTGTAGCTTCCTGCCATCCCCGAGGCAGCAACTTGTGGTGGCTCAGGAAGCTGTGACACAGCCCCAGAAAAGGTCAGGCAGGTAGTGCGGTTGTGATTATTACATCCGGTAGAGTGAAAGTCATCATTCCTCTGTGCTGGGCACTGGTGAGGCCACACCTCAAATCCTGTGTTCAGTTTTGGGCCCCTTGTCACAGGAAGCACACTGAGGGGCTGGAGCATGTCCAGAGAAGAGCAGTGGAGCTGGGGAAGGGTCTGGAGCACAAGTCTGATGAGGACCAGCTGAGGGAGCTGAGGTTGTTTAGTCTGGAGAAAAGGAGGCTCAAGGGAGACCTTATCACTCTCTACAACTCTCTGACAGGAGGATGCATCAGGTGGGGATCAGCCTCTTCTCCCGGGTAAAACAAGAGACAGGACAAGAGGAAATGGCCTCAAGTTGTGCCAGGGGAGGTTTAGATTGGACATTAGGAAACTTCACAAAAAGGGTTATCAAGCACTGGAACCGGCTGCCCAGGGAAGTGGTGGAGTCACCACCCCTGAAAGTATTCAAAAAGTGTGATTATGACCCTTGACACTTGACAGTTTAGTGGTGGTGGTACTAGGCTGACAGCTGGGCTTGATCTTAGAGGTCTTTTCCAACCTTAACAATTCTATGATTTTAGCTAAAAGACTGTCAAAATTACGAATACTATTTTCTGTTTATGCTACAGTGCAGTCTAAAACATTCCAGTTATGAGTCATGGCTCTGTTTCATTCAGTACATAGGCATAACAAAATATTGATCTATGTCCTAAGTAACATCTACTCTGTTCTCCGAAGCAAGTGACTCCTTTTAGCACTCCAAAAGGTGTGCAATTAATCTGTCATCATGAACCCAACTAGATAAAGGTAAACTATTAAAGATAAATTGTCTTGGTGGAGATGCGGCATTTTCATTTTACCACAAAGTAACATTACTCCAGTGATAATTGACCTGGCATTGCAACCTCATAGCAGGTCGAACACAATTCATTTTAAGTGTGACTTTATTTCGTAATAGGCCCTTCTTAAGGGTGTAGCCTCTTGGTATGTTTTTTGTCTGTCATTTAAGATGGTGCTAATCTGAACCTCTTTCTTTTCTCTCTGTTGGAGGTTACTACTCCAATAGCAGAAATAGAAAAACAGGAAGTGTACCTACAGCTCAGCTTCTCTAGTTTACACCCTGAAATCTGCAAAATCAAAATGCTCTCATCTCATCAGCTTCAGAGTGAACAGAAATGACCAAAAAAGGGAAGGAAGAAGTCCAGCCCTTCTTTTTATTCCTGCTTTTTCTGCGTATTGTAAATTTTGGCGGCTGAAGGCTGGGGCAGGAGTATCTTGGCGAGGTGAGCAGGGCAGGATGCTCTACAACTATCCCTTTTTTTTGTAAGCAAATGTTTATAATTTGCTTCAGCTGGCCTGAAGCTAAGTATTTTATATATATTATCCTTTAGCAGTGCAGACAAGTCAGAACTAAACCCAAGCATTTATAAGTCTTGACCAGAAATATAGAGACCCCACTTCTCCCTACAAAATAGAGAATACTTTTTTTTGGGGAAAACAACCAATCAACCAAAACAACCGAAGGTATGGCACGGATTTGTCATTTAGACAATGCATGCAAAGAATTAAACGATGTCTAGTAAGGGAAAATACTAAGTGCCTTCTAGGTGGGTATGAAGCAGATGGAAGGAGATGATTATGATACAAGTAATAACACATAACTGCCTACCTACTAGCAAACTGACACGTTTCCTGGGAGAGACAGCCTTTCAGCAAGGATGTAGAATAAATTAACTTAGTGGCCTGACTTCCTTTTTTTGGGGGCGGTAGTGGTAGGTGTCCTTTGATGCTACTTTGATAATCAAATAATGTCCTTCAATAATCAAAAGAGAAAGCAAAAAGGTGTTACGTGCAATAAAAGATGATGCCACCTGAAAAGGTAGAGACTGAGAAGGTGGACAAATTGAAACAATGTAAGAAAATATACACAAAGTCTTGACCAACGCAGGACCAAAACAAGTAGTATTTATGACGTGCTGAGAAAAAGGAAGTAATGGAAAGACATGAAAGAAATGTGCTGTGGTCAAGGTGATGAAGCTGGAAGTAAGATGTGTTAATACATGAATTTAGAGAACAGGATTGTATCTGCTGAACTGGGGAAAAAACAATGGCAGCAGCTTATCTACAAGCTTTTGCTGTAACATAAGAAGCAAACACTTTGCAATTTAAAACCTTACCATGAAACTCCACAACAACTGTTTAAAATAAAATAAATAAATATAATAATAAAATAAATCTAATAAAATCAGTTTCCTTTCTCTGTAGGTGTAAATCTTTCAGAGCAGTTTAGAAGTGGTTAGTGTCTGTTCAGATGGTCAAAACAACCCTGGTGTTTTGATGGACTTCTGTTTTTCATCATGGATTTAAAGTGAAGACCACAAAATCTTCCCCTCACCAATTCATATTCTGGTATCTCTGCCCCTGTCGTGTTCTGGTGTCTCTTTGCTCACATACAGGTGGGAACTGGGTGGCCTGTTTTGAATATTACAGTATTGATGTACATCCCAAGCACAGCAGTTCCTCTCACCAGCCTTCAGTTCCTCCTCTGACACCAGTACCAACCTCTTGCTGCCACAGGGAGTGTTGTTACCTTTATGAAAAAGAAAGATTTTTTTTCCTCAGGATCTTGTTCAAGATTCATCCCAGAAATACTTCAAACCTGCCCACACTGGCACAAATATAACCCTCTTTTTTTTTTTTTT
>VZTG01021099.1:390180-409642 GCA_013397845.1 Melanocharis versteri | reverse complement strand
GTAAATATACATTAAAAAAAAAAAAAAAAAAAGAAAAAGGAAAAAAAAAAAAAGAAGAAAAACTCTCAGATGCTATTCTTTCTTGCCAGACAGGGAAAAGGTTGAGCCAGATGCTGACTTTTATGTTTCCACTGCTTGTCTCTTATATTTGCTATCTCTTATATTTGTTAATGGTTATAAAACTATCAAATACTTAATGTGGAGTAGAACACAGCATAAAACTATCAAATACTTTGACACTGAGCAGAATACAGCTTATGAACATCAAAGGCTGGTCAGGCTGGAAACACAGGCTGGGAGATCATGACACTTGTTTTACGTGCATTAGAAATGCACTGTGACCCTGTGAAACTTCCTGGATAGGGAAAGCTGACCCTGCGGCTGCTGTGCCACCAGCTGAGGACAGCCCTGGGGGAGGGCAGGCTAAAGAACCAGGGCAAAGCTCGTCCTGGGATTTCCAACGTCCCCAGTGATGGTTTTCTCTCACCCATTCTCCCTCTCTGGCCGCCGTAACTACAGGCGTGGAATTCAGGAAGATACTTTAGAAGAGACAGACTTTGCTCTTTGGAGGTTGCTCTCTGCCTGGGACAGGGGAAGGTGCAGTTCAGTGATGCTGAACGAACACTCGGGGCCCCCCTGGTCTTACTCTGCACCACATCTCCCTCTTCTTCAGCCCAGGTCTTCTCAGGGAATTCTGTTCCAACACAACCCCCCAAAAACCTGCTGGCACCACCCTGGGGACAGTGCTGGACGCTGGGAGTAGCAACCAGCCAGAGGGAAGGGGGCAGATGGAACGAGGAGGTTCTTCGGGCTCGACTGGGAATGTTGCCTGTCCTTCCACTGCACTGGGGAGCAATGTGCGGGATTGGGCATGGGGGGAGTTGGGAGGGCACGAGAGGAAACACAGCCTGAGAGATGGGTTTGTCCCCTTTGAACAAAGTGTCAGTAACATATTTTAGTAGATGTGGAGGTCAGGTACCCAGCTAGAATCCCTTGCATTTGGAAATGCTGACCGCAGGCGATACAAAGGAAGGCTGTATTAATAGGAGCAAATAAAGCCAGACAAATAATGTTTGACACTTCCCTGCATCCTCTGCTCAGCTCGCTCGGTGCGTTTCCTCATTCAGAGAGCTTATTGTTAGGGATACACGGGGAACAATCACAGCACAAAATGCTCCAGGTAAAATACAGTGATAAAGGCAAACTGTTCGACAATTTGAGTGCATTTTAAGCACTAATAAATTCGTAAGGGCTGGTGAAGACATAATCTTTTAACAAAGTGAGGCAAGTAAACAAATACAAGAGCTAGGTTTGTTGTTACCCTCGGGGAAGAAATAAGAAACAACCAAATGAATAAAATAACTCTTTGAGTTAAAGAGCCTGCAGGGACCATTTAAATTCAAGCCAACACAGATGCCAGCTTCAGTTTTGAAAGACCAGGAGGGATGCTTAGAAATGCAAACTTTTTTTTTTTAATATTATAATATTCAGAATAATTCATTTAAAAATCTCCTTTTCTGAAAGTCTTCAGGTTCTCAATTGTGTCTCTAAAGCAAGTGAGGCTGTTTAAGGAAAAATTAAGAGGCAAAAGCACAGGAAAAAGAAGATAATAAAAGTACAGCCTTTAAAAATGTAAAATAAGCCTAAGAAAAAAACCCGAAACAAACCAAAAAACAGCTAACACAACAGTTCTGTTGCATGCAAAGTAAAGACATTCTCTGATGTATGAATCAAAATATGGTTCTACTTATTTTATAAATGTAACTTTCAAAATAGAGGGATGCTCTAATGTTTTGGGGTTTTTTGTTGTTACTATCACTACTGACATGGGCAGAGGCATTTTTTTATTAAAAATGTTTCTGATTTTTTTTCCATTAAGAATTCACAGTCTACGAAAAAGACTCCTTTAGATTTTCAAATGTATGTCAGGAGTTCACAGCAAATACTATTTTAAAGTCCTTTTTCGTCTAAGAATTAGTCAACATTTTTGTCACTTATAGTGGCACCCTAATTATACTATCTTGTGCCAGTGTAACTGCAATCAGACAAAAAGCTACAGTGATGCAAATGGTCTTCCTCCCCCTCGAGTGCCTTCAGAAAAAGATAATTACAGACAAGACAAAAGGCAGAAAAAAAGCTGCACTTAAAATAAAAGATATACGTAAAAACGCAGGCTTTAACAATATGCTATAAAAGATACATAAATAAATAAATATAAAAAACCACAGCTCTTTACGATTCAAGCAGCTTTTCCAGCATTAGGTACTTCTGTCATGAACTACAGCAAGAAGTGAAAGGTGAAAGTTACAGCTGTCTTCCAGAGTAACTTTTCTATATATACCAAAAAAAAAAAAAGTTTTGATTTTTTCAGAGATGTACATAAGAGCTTTTTTCAGCTAAAACCAGAAGTCAAGAAGAAGAATCAAACCTGAAGTAAATCAAAGGTAATAAATAAATAAATAAATAAATAAATGTAGGGCAGCAACAGTAAAAGAAAATTAATATACTGGATGGAAAAGTGGAATCAAGCATGTTAAAAAAGAAAGGCTGAATTTTTTTTTTTTTTTTCCTTCTGAGTAGGATTAGTCTTTCTAAGTATTCCATTTATTTTACCAGGAAAAATCAAACACAAAGAGAGTGCAGGGCAGTCAGGAATGTAACACTTTCACACTGAAATCTGATACCACCAAGCTGGGTGAAGCCTCCGTAAAGCACTTTTTGGTCAAAGGAGGACTGATTAGCAAAATGAACTCTGAATCACATTTCACAGTGCAGGGTTCAGGGAGAAAAAAAGAAAAAAAAAGAAAGAAAACCCACCACAAGAGCTAGTAACTATCAACTTGGTGGAGAAGAAGAACAGAATGAAGATAAAATATCCATATTGACCATGTGAATTAATTAAGCCATTTTCCACATTTTTCCACGATGTTTATTTTTTTCACATACCCGAAACCAGCTCGTTGAGAGCTCAGCGTGCAGCGGCTGCACGGGGCTCAATACACAGAGAGAGAGCTGGCCAGACAAAAAGCTTCACCAGCCTGCCAAAGCACTCTCATCCTCTAGGAAAACAAATGGAACAGCCTGAGACCAAAGGACTTGAGGCAAATCCTTTCCCCCACCCCCTTCCCCGTGCCCTGCCTCACACCCAGACACAGCCTCGGGCTGGCGGTTCAGCCACTGAAAAGGTGCAATCCATGGAATGACAATGCCGCTATTCGCCTCTGCTGCTGATAATGAGATGTGAGCCTTTCTGGGAATTCTGATTTCCGATCGGGGTGAACCGTGGTGTTCCCACCTCAGCGGTTCATTAACGAGCTAGCTGATCTAGAAGACGATGATCGTCTCTGCTGCGCTTTTATAGATCTGCATGGGCTAAAAATAATCTGCTGAAAACGCACGGAGTGGTTCCCCCACCACGTGTCTCAGCAAACCGGACAGAATAAGGACATTAGGGGTAACGCAGCACCTCATTACCATCCGCCAGCTCTCTGTCCCTCCTCCCGACACCGAGGAAAAGGAGGTCAGCGGTGTGACTGGAGGGTTAAAGACGCAGCCTTGGTCTGCGATCACGGGAAACACGCGAGAACCTGCCGCGCATTATTTTCCATGTATTAGCGGGGATCACCGTGCTTTCAGGCTGCCACTCGATGTTTTCCTCTAGTGACACACCCTTGAGCCCCTCGCCGTCATTGGAAGCAGCTATTTGGCTTTCCCACTCAGGCATTCGTTCCCACGATCCAGCTAAAATAAGCATCATCAGAAGAGGGGCTGCTCCTATCAGCCTCTTCCACGCAGCTGGGCTGCTCGCAATAACAGGAACTCCAGGCATTTGCTATTTACAGCATCGTTAGCACCAGATAACAGGAGCAGAGACAGGGTTGAGTTGTTTTTTTCTGTCCTGCCCTGCCCCTCCCTTTTTTTTTTTTTTTTTTTCCCCCTCCCGTTCTTTCTGGCGGTACTGCCCAGAGAAGAAAGAATCAAAACGTGGAAAGGTAAAGAGAGGTCGGCAATCAAAATGTACAGGAAGAAAACAAAAGAAGAAAGAGACAGAGGACGAGGTGCCATAAAGAATTAAAATTACAAAAACTTTTGCACTTCATTCCTACTGTATGGAGCGTTTCTCTAGAAAGATTCAAAATATTGCCTGCATGCACTTCTGTTTCCCAGTGGAAAACTGCTGCACTGAAACATACTCCTGTCTCAAAAAATAATTATGAAATAGTCTTATTAGTTAAATTCATATTTCACAGTGCTATAAACCGATTTAATCCATTTAGGTTATGTGTGATCATATAAATGCTGAAAGTAACCCAGGCTGGGTGTGTATGCCTTGATTTCATTTGCCTGCTTCATCATACGCTGCTGCTTATTTGCTGTCTTGGTCTGGGTGGAGTCCTGTGAGAACTGGTTCTTTCACAGACTTTTCAGTTTTGCTGCTTGTGAAATGTATGTAACTCATCATACATACACATTTACTTTCTAGATATACCTCTGTGCCCTTTGTTATTCATCCTAACCCGGCGAGAACTTCCTTGATTTGTCAGACTGGTAATGTGATCCTTATGTCTGATGGCTATTTCTCATGTTTACAAACTTTCCCAGACAACCTTTATGAGTCAGAACCGGGTATGAAACACAGCCGAGTGCAGTTCTGCTGAGCTACAGGTGCTAGCCCTGACAGCCAAAGGTACTGGTTGGGACAAAGAAAACACAAAGCAGATCAAGAGGAATGTGGATCTTTATTGGGTAGTAGGGTTACCTATTAAAAGAGTGCTCAAGCAGTTTGGCATAAATACATCTCATTAAGCACAGAATCTTTTTTGCTTGTTTGCTTCACACTAAATAGTCTTTTAATACTGGGAAAAAATGCTGGAGGAGAGATGGCTGCTGGTGGTGTTTCACAGCTCCTTGTTTATTGTGGTTTATTGGGTCACTAGATCAACAAGGAACCTTTCTCTCTATTGTCAAAGTAACTTCAATTACAAAAGGACTTGCTATGAGGAAATGAGCTCTAATGTTTGGGCAGAGATCACTGAAATGAACAATTAAACTCATCTTTGCTCAAAGCCTCCCGTTTTTCATGAGTTCCAGGACCTGGCTAATTACCCCTCAGCAGAAGGGTAAGAATTCAGCTTATATTAAGAAAATACACAAACTTACTGGCTGACATTTAGACCTGCCCAGCATAGCTTCTGTACGGTGTCAGAAAAGTGGGAATAAGGTACAACTGAACTTCAGGTGCAAAGGAAAGGAATGTGTCTCACTGAGCTGATAGTACAACTTGCTTTGTTTATTCAATGTATTCAACAGTGGGTAGGAGAGGGATGGAGCACTTCTTCCGTGAGGAAAGGCTGAGAGAACTGGGATTGTTCAGCCTGGAGAAGAGAAGGCTTCAGGGTGACCTCATTGTGGCCCTCCAGAACCAGAAGAAAGATGGAGAGAGACTATTTACAAGGGCCTGGAGTGACGGGACAAGGGGGAGTGGCTTCAAACTTACAGAGAATGGGTTTAGACTAGAGAGTAGGAAGAAATTCTTTACTGTGAGGGTGGTGAGGCCCTGAGTAGAAAACCTCTTACTTGGAAAAACTGTTCCATAAAACTTAACTACTTTGATAACTTCAGTTACTTTTATCATTCATCTATTGAAGCATAGTTTTACTTCATTCATCAAAACATTTGAGTAATTAATGATTATATTGTCATTGTTTCAGACTTCTTTTCGGATTTGACCAGTCTGATATTATTTTGTCATTAATTTGCTCATTATTCTGACTAGGATTTCATGGTTATCTGTGATCACCCATACTTCCTCCTCTCATTGTGTACTGAAGTAATATTGCAGTATATGTGCCCACGCTCATGCTTTTGACTCATTTCATTTCTTGCATCAGCTCCATGATGACTTTTCAGCAGAGTTCAGCTGTAGGTCATAATTTGCTATAATAATAATAATAAATTTCAGGGTCAGAAAGTTAGGTGAGTGTTGAGTACAGGACTCAACATTTTGAGTGCTCGACACCAAAGTGCAAAGCTAGTGGAGGAGACCTGTGATGGATCTGAGACCTGACATATTGTGGAAGAGCAGGAATGCAAACAAACTTTTTTATCAACAGAGAGCATCCATTCCTGGACAGTCTGGTGTAGTGCCTGTGGACCAGAAACTCTGATGTTAATATCTACTGATTTTAATAGTTTCATTTGTTTCCTGGTTATTAGAAAGGCTGATTTGGGAAGGCAGCTCTTTGCAACAGCTATGTCTCTGGTTAGAGCAGTAAATGTTGATGTGGGCAGTTCATGAGAGGGAACAAGTTAAATTAATCATGCAGCAAAATGTATAACAGTGCAGAAGTCAATGAAGGCACTTTGCATGTACAGCTGTGCTGCTGAGAGCACATCTCTCACCATTATTCATAAATGATGTGGAAGATTCCCCTCCAGCAGCTTATTGATTTAACAGCCTATAAACACACACAATATAATACATTCTGTTGTTCTCAGCCCACCATCAGAGCAAGTTCAAGGACATAAATCCCAGGTATTACCAGCTAGGTTACTCCAGCAGATTTATACTATATCCACTAGTAAACTTTGTTCTACTCAGCTTTGTGCAAGACCAAAGAGTCACTTGGAGAAGTCCAGGGCACAGTCACATAGAAGGTGCCATGGCAAAGCTATGGCCGGGGTACTTGACCACTGCCCATAGCCACCAAACGACAGCTAAGCAAAGTCAGACCAGTTTTAATCCTGCTTGGTAGGCACTGGTTTCTAGGCAGTGTACTGGGACCAGAAAGAGCATCATGTACACCTACAAACCACTCAAGGAGCACCAGAACCAGGGGAACTTGTATTCCTGCATACTTGTCATATGCATGACTGACTTGGGTGCTTTTCCTGCTTCTGGAGAGTCCTGCCCTTTTTCTCTGTCTTCTTTCCCAGGTAAAGTCAAGTGTATTATAAGGTCTGAGCTCACGCAGCACCCTCAGAAGGTAATAATTAGAGTCTCTACATGTTGTAATGACACTTAAACTACATGTGTTGTCTTGGAGACCTCTACGCGTATCTGTGAAATTAAACTGGCAGCATGTCCTGAACTACTGAAGAGCAGGGAGGACTCACATGTTGAGATATACGGAAGTTTTAAAAATAATCATAAAAGGCTTGTTGCTGCAGGAAAACAGCAAAAAATGGGCAAGTTGCATCAGTAAGTCCCTGAATTCAAGACCCTTTTTATGGTAAAAAGATGCCAAAATCACCAAGCTGTCCCAATGTACGTATTGGTGACAGACACACAAGTTTGAAAAAAACCCCCACAAATATATGTATAATAATATAACTTTACGTTTTATGCACACACACCTGCAGATGGATATATTACTAGGAGTTTCATGCTCTTGTGATTAGTTTGGAGGAATTAATTTATCTTTGCTTAAAGATGGGATTGAGATTATCAAGTTAAAAATGAGGGAAATGCAAAATCTTTTAGTATCATTCAGTTTATCAAATAGATTTACAAAATATTTCACTTCAAGACCATTCTTCTAGATGATTGCATCTCTTGATTAAGATAGCACATCTCATTTTTCTTTTTTTTTTTACAATAAAATAATTTTAAAGAGTAAGGATGGTGTTAATTCAGGTGTTAATATAAATATTTTTGAGTCTGTATTTCTAAATATGTGAGGGTTTTAATGGAGGTCAGAAACAGGAATTGGAGAACTTGAACTATCAGTAGGCTGACTGAGTTTGAGAACCCAGTTTATAAGCTCTTGGAATAGTCATGGTAGTAAAGGAGATGGCAAAAGCAGTCCCAATCCAAAATTCTTGAAAAAAATCCCAGAAATGGCCTTTGATTGCTTGTTCAGCAGCACTTGTTTGCTGCTGACAAGGTCAAGGTCTGTTTTGCAAACAACTTGTCCCCACCCCTTACCAATCCCCAGCGAAGGGAGAGAGGAAAAGCAGGAATAAGAGATATCAACTGATCCTTGAAAGTCAGTCTCCCAAAGCAGCTGCAGCAGTACCAATGCTATATTTATTTTGTTATGTCACAGATCTCGCTAGCTCTCACAAAATTACTCAGAACTGATTGTTTCCATAAATAAATCAAACTTTGCTGGTTGCAGCACAGAGGCAGAAAGGCCTGAGATTAATCTCATTTGCACAAGTTAAAAGAAAAAGCCACAATGTGGATATAAAGCATAACTGCAGATGGCCATTAGGGAAGCATGTAGAGATATTTCTGGTTTCTAAAAGCAGATGAGGCTTTGTGGTAGGTTTGACATCAGGTTAAGTTGTAACTTCTTTGAAGAATGAGGTGCTGTGGTTGCATAGAAATAGCATTTTGGTTCTTGAAGAGCCTCACCTCACCCAGGGTGGCACTGTTAACTAATAGCTCAATAAAATTCCTGAATAGAAGTTTTAGTCCCCCAGTTTCAGGTTGAGATGCCTGACTGATGCTGCCTGAGAGTGTTTGTCACATGTCTCTCCTCAGCTCTGTTTCAGGGTTAGTATTTGTGCACAGATACATTTTTTTTTAAATACAAAAATCTCAGCGTGTACACATGAATGGTTGCCAAAATGAACTCGGCACAATTCTGCTGCTGTCAATTGCATTATCTGGATCTTTTCCCTTAGCCTGTACCCTTTGGCACACTCTGCACAGGCTTCTAAGAGAAGACTATTAAATGTAATTAATAAGAGCCTGCTAGCAAATCTTTGCAGCTGTAAAATACTGGAAAATAATTCAGTTCGCTTACAAAATGGGGTGGTTATAAACTGAGAATTTGGAATCAAATTCCCAGCTGGGAATTTAAAAGCATATACTCCATTTATTTTTTCCAATACTCCTATTTTTTGTTGTCCACACTGAGAGCTGGTCTACTGCTAAAGGCAGATAACAGATGGTAAACCTCCTCTGCCATATGACTCTGCTATTATTCCATTCCTCTGCATACCTAATCCAATAAATTGAGTGTAATTGACTGTAAAGTGTTCACCCTACATGTAAACACATCTCAGTATGTTACAGCTTTAACAGGAAGACTGAGCAGGCTCCCGGAGCTGATGCTGCCCTTCCCACGTTTATTTATTTACCCATCTAGAGTAACCAGGATAGTTTACATGTGAGGTTCAATGGGGAAAGCAAGCTTCTCAGAGCACTGGCAAGACCCTGCTTCCATGAGCTCTTCCAATCCCAAATTAAACAATTTACCAGACATACCCAGTTCTTGGGTTAAAAAACACGACAAGCAGTAAACAAACTGCATCTTAAAAAAATACCTTGGGATTAATTTGTACAACTCATACAGTTTCATTGGGGTGCAGCAGATCTCTGTGATATCACTTTGTTGACTCTCAAGGGTCTGATCTCAGAGTGCAGGAGCCAGCGAGCACACGGAGCTGAGATCCACCTTCCAGCCTTTAATGCTGCTCCGCACAGAGAGGGCTGCTAGGCCAGAGTTCCCAAAGCTAGCACCCCTCTTTGGAGATTTTGCAGCTGCACAATAACTTGTTCATTAGTCAACTTTCAATTATATAACCAATGCATTTCTGCATGTGCTCTGATTAGTGACTAGTCCATCGTACAAAAGCAGTCTGACATCATACGGTCCCCTCCCAGGGGTGTGATTTGTGCCATGCTAATCAGTGCTAGGTTACCTTCAGGCAATCCTACTCCTTTCTCTCCCACCTCCTGGTCCAGAAGTGATTCATCTTTGTTGACATTAGTGAATTTCTGTCATTCCTGTGTTATCTCGCGGTGATTCTCCACTTTCAGGACCACAGTTTTCAACTTGAAACGTAATGACCCAAATACCTCCTTGGTTTTGAAGTTTTAACTTATTATCCTTCTTCAGCACTGCCTTGGTGGCTTTCAAAAGAGGTTAACTTGCATGGTTTGCAGCCTCTAAATCAGTGTCTCCCATGCAGGAAAACATGTAGGCATGTGTTTAGTTTTAAGCTCAAACTTGACTCCTAGTGCTTTCAGTGAAATCCAAGTACATGCTGAAGTGCATTCCCAAGTGAGGGCACTTTCCTCAACCAAAACTCATCTTTCTCGGGGTTAAAGTGGAACATTCGTGTGAGCACTAAGGAACAGTGCTGCATTCCAGACTGATCATCAGCTGTATCCTAACCAGCACTGATTCTCTTTAGAGTCCTCATTTATTTGAGCAGTATTAGAACTCATTGTTTAATTCTCTTGCAGGCCTGGTCTAGATGAGGGTGCTTGTTGTTATGGTTTTTGTTGATGTAAAACCTATCCTTGTATTCTCACAGCTGCAGCACCATTATTAGAGTACTCTGAAACATTTCCCTTCAAGCTCAAATTCATAACTGAATCATCATGGCTTAGCAAGTTACTATGGACCAAGTGAGCCATGAAAACAACCCACATGAATGCTTTTAGTCCATGGTAAAGCTGAAGTGATATGACTTGGTGTAGCTTCAAACAAAAAACAGCCCCTTGCACTTGCTGCAATCAGATCAGAGTCACTTATCTGACACCATGGAATGTGTGTATGATCCTTTTTCTGTGCTAGAAAAATGCAAATATCAATATAATTAAAAAAGTGATATCTTCCCATTTTTTAGTGTATTTATTGTAATATATTCAGCACATTTAATTAAAGCATAATTAAACCAGCATGTATTTCCAATCTGAATTCACAATTAGTATAAAAAAGTTTATACCAGAATAGCTATTTTCAAGCAAAGACTAAATACTATCTTGTTGTACTTTCACCTCAAAATGTAGCTGCAGTCAGTCTGAAAGAATTTCTCTGGTAATTATTCCAGTGTTTAAAATTTGTCAATGAAAACCAGTTTACTAAAAAACTGGCAGAGAAGAATGCTGTTATAGGCAGAAGCAGTCATAGTTAAGTTTAGTTGAAGTTATTAATAATTACTCTCTAAATTCTTGATTATTGTTTTTTCTAACTTTATCAAATATAAGTTATTAAAGCTCTGATTTTTCTATTCCTAATTTTTCCATGTTGGATGTATACTTCAAGTTGAATTACAAGGAAATTGATGAAAACAAATTGATGAATACCTTGACAAATGTATTGACAAATATAGCTGTCCTGAGAACAATATTAGAAGAAAATAAACTTTATTTTCTTTACGTAAAAACATAACAGATTTGTTGAAAAGTCCTGTTTTCTACTTTGCCCAGACAGCTGAATATTCTCTTCATCTCTCCCACCTCTCAACCCACAGCTCTGCAGTGGGACCTATGAGCCTGGGATTTTATTTGGAGGGTTTTGCCCTGGCACTGCTTTTCTCCTCCAGCAGTTTGCAGACATTTCTATTGCAGATTTGGCTGTCCCTGCTCTGCTGGTGGCACAAGCCCAACCTTGGAATATTCTGTATTTGCTTAATATTTGGGAGCCTGCCAGTGTGTTTCTCTGGCATGCAAGCTGCACAAGCAAAACCAGAATGCAGCTTTATGAAATTGAGTTAATTAAATCGTATGCATTTAATCCAAGTTTATTAGCAGTGAGGGGGCACTTTTCTAGCCCATGGGCTTTCTCTTTGTTGAATTGCAAAGAGCTGTTATACCAACGGCAGCAGAATTTTATGGAATGGTTATACATCGTTTCAAATTCTGTGTGTTTTATGTAAGTCACTACCAGCACACACTTGGCACAGGAAAGAGAAGTTACCAACAGCCACCTCTGTCATATTGAACGCACTGACATTTGTAAGTTATCACAAACAGACAAAGCATACCTTCTTCTCCTCTTCTCAGCAGTTCATTTCACAGAGACACATTAAGAAAGGTGGGTCCTGAGGAATGATCTTAATGGCCATAAGAATCCTGCCAGGAAGGATTTTCTCTATTTAAGAGCAGTCTTTGCTGAGTTAATTTATGTAACTGGTGAGGGCAGCCACTCCAAAAGCGCTGCAGGAGTTACCATGTCAGCACTTGCTGGGATTTCTGGGGATATATCCCATGGCTATTTCACTCCATTAAGGTGAATTACACTGGGATCCCAATGAACTGTGGGAAGATGTCTCCTTCTGAACAGCTCTAGAAGACTGTCTGCACTGAAGTTGTTTTGTGCTCTTCCAAATCCCAAAGGGGCACCTTGCTGTGCTGGTTGGGGTGTTTTTGCCTAGGCCTTGGGGCAGGTTGGTGAGCTGTGGCTGGGAGCAGCATCATTCAGGTGAGGGAATACTGCCTGGGAAAGGTGTTTAGGGAAAACACTTGAGAAAGTCTCAGGTTATTTTAGAGTAATTCTTCCAAGTAATTCCTGCATTAGTATTTCCATGAGGACATGTCCTAGTAGGCCTTGTCACTGAGGAATGAACAGGAAGGTACATCCCTAAGAGGAGCACAGAAGCTGCAGGACATGGGATGGGAGGAAGCAGGCAAGGAAGAAGGACAAAAGGAGGGAAATACAGCTGTTGAAATGAAATGCGTGCCAGTATTGGGCAGGGTGATAGCTGCACCCACCAAACCATGCTCAGTAAGGTCTGTGTTTGGGTTACCCTCTCCCTGAAAATCAGGGAATCACTGTTTTTTGCACCAATGCATGCCTTTGATGTCAGCAGAATGTATACATAAGCCCAGTTTTGAGCTGAGTGTTAACAGACACTGCATTCCACAGGGGAATGCAGAGCTAAGATCAGGCCTAGTGTTGCTTAGTAACCTCTAATCAAAAGCCCAGACACAAATCAGAAACCCTTCTGCCTGTTTGTCTTTTTGCCTTACACGATACTAAATGAACAGACATTTTTTCATAATAAAATGTAGCTATTCCTCATATTTTTTTATCTAGAATTTTGCAGTAATGGCACTCACAGCACTTTTCAAGGAGGCCAGAACAATTAATCCAATTCATTAAAAATTTACTTATTACATATTCCTTGATTAGAGAGGGAGGGATGAAGGAATTCTCATATCACCAGTTTCAAGAGAGTCAAAGACAACTCTGACTTTTACCCACAAGGGCAATGATTCTGCCTCTCATTTCCATCTAGGGTTCTCCTAATCTGTTTCCCATACATGTGCATGGCAGTTTAGTGTATCTGTGCTGGGATGAGTGTCAGTTGGCCTGGTAGATTTCAACTGAACACCCCGTCTCACTGTTTTTCTCCAAAATTAATGTGGTTTTTCTTTCCATTTAAGAGTTCTGACTTGTCTGCAAAGAGGATATGGAGAACACTCTTTGTGAACCTTGTAGTAGTGTGAATTTCTACAGCAGTTAAATAAATGTAAGAATTTTGCAATAGAAAATTGGAAAATTAAATCTTGGTCACCTAGAGGGAGCTGCCTTATTTCTGATCTGCATGTAAGTGCAGGAATAGAGAAAGAGAAGTAGAAGAGCCTCTCTTTTCATTACAGCAGTGCCAGGATCTTGTGTCTGTGACAGACAAAATTTTGAAGAATGTAGATAAGGATTATTTCACCTAATCCCTGCCTAACTAACTTCTGTACAGAACAGGACAAAAAAATGGTCAAAAAATGAGCAACTGTGACCCTAAACCTCTCTTGCTGCAGTTGTGCTGGATTTCAACTCAGTTGCATGCAATACATCTGTGCTCTACAGCTTTCCCATCATCCAGCCCTGCTCAATAAGTAGCCATGGAAAATTATGTACAGTAGTGTGCATCCCTTATGGAAGAAAAATGAATTACACAGGCTTTATTTCATAATATTATGTCCCAATTTCTTTGTCTTCTTTAGAATATATGTGTGTGCAAATTGTGGGGACAGAAAGGAAGATTTTGGGTTTGTTCTTACCTTTCAGATAATCTTTTGAAATAAATGTGTAAACACACACCTCAGCTGCACATAATGAGGAATTCCCACTAACACCCAGACAGATAAAGAATTCCACGAACTTGTCTAGGAGATAAATTGCCTGAATACTTAAGAAAGTTTAAACCTTAAAAGACACCTATCTAAGCAAGAAAGAAAAGAAAACAAAACACAAAGCTTAATTGCTTAAAACTATTTTTGCTCTCAGTAGATCCTGAGGTATGAAACTCAGGATTTATAGCTTACCAATGGATGGTAAAAACAGGCCAGGAAGGATTTTCAGAGGATCTGTTGCCCTCCTGCTGGCCCAAGCAGGATTAACTATGCTACGACCATTTGTCTAACCTGTTTTTTCCAGGTTGAGCACTGGATTTTTTTATAGCCCTTCAGTACATCCCAACATATCTCCTTGCTTTCCATGGAAAGCTTTTTCTAGTTCTCAACTTGCAGTTCAAGTCTGTTACTGTGTCCGTGGAGAAGAAAAGATTCATTTCCTCCTTTGCAGCAGTGTTTCTCCTCACACACCTCCTCTCTGGGCTAAACAGCCTGAATCTTCCAGCCTTTCCCTTCTTGGCCACATTTCATCCAGCTGCTGTCATCCATTTCCTTCTCCTCTGGGCTCTCCATGAGCTTGTGAGAGTTTGTGTGTCTCCAATGCAGCTGTCCCCAGCCAGGCAGCCAGACTCTGCTGGCAATTACCTTTACATGTTTTAGTACCCTGCTGTGTACCTTGGAAGGGACAGCTTGCACTTGTAGTGTGTACAAGAGCAGGGAACTTATCTCCCTTTCACTCAAAGTCCACGTGAAACTGAAAGTCCAGCTCTCCTGGCACTTCTGATACTGCAGGCACAAGCACGTGCAAATCTTGACACGCATTTAGCAAACTGGATTAAACAACAATTAGGTTTTAACCACGTGATTTCCCCTCCTAACCAAGGATCTGAGTTTCTGGCTTGGTTTCAGTGTTACAACATGGCCTTGCTCATGTCCTTTGTAAAATTGGTGTGGCTTTTAGTGGAATCTTAAAACTCGCAGTCTTTGCCTAAAGAATACCATGCAAAGGGGCTGATCATTCATTGCATTCACACAGGATGAGAGGCATCTGGTTAACCTCAAACAGCCACATTCATGTGCTGCCTGGCTCTGGAGGCACCTGAAACCTGCTTTCCATCCCAAAGGTCCTGGAAGGTTTTGTTATTGGGCCAGATCCAGCAGCACTTCCGTCGTGACGAGGCTGAATATCAAGGCTGAACAGCTCATGCTCACGTCCCTGAAACGATGCGGAGAAACGAAATGAAATTAAGCGGGGGTTCGAGCCAGGCGGGTGGGAGCCGCAGGCACGTCCGTAAGCGGAGCAGGGAAGGGCAGCGATGGGCACCGTCCGCGCCGCGGGGACCGGGAGAGCCTGGCCCTGGGAGACACTGACCTCCACCGGTGCCTTTCCCAATTACAGCCTGCGTTGCCACACTCCTGCCTCGAGTTGCATCAACCATTTCAACAGGGCTGGGGCTCCTAATTCTCTCCCGAAGTTTGACTTGAAATGCCAGGACAACCCGGGATTCAACAGAGCAGGGATTGACGCATCCTTAGACAGGTTTGCCGCAGTGCCTTTGGCTTGCTTTCACCAGAGCAGCCTTGGGAAAAAAATGCTAATCACAAACTGTTACAAGCCCAAACCCAAAACCATCTTCGCCTTTAATAAACAGCTTCTTTGCCTTTAATCATTACATTAATAGTAAAAAACCCCAATGATATTAATATTTAAAAAAAAAAATGGCCACATCAAACAAGCATTTGGACAATGCTCTCAGGTATGTGGTGTGATTATTGGGGCTGTCCCGTGCAGGACAAGGAGTTGGACTGAGGATCCTTGTGGGCCCCTTCCAGCTCAGCATATTCTATAATTATGTGATCTTATGCCTTACTCACTAGGCAGAAAAAGATATTTGTATTTCATAAGAAATTTGTATTTCTTGATAGTTTCATATAAGAAATACATCTTTCTGCACTATGGTGATGCAGGTTGAGGAGTGCAATGCTTTATCCCTGAGAATTTCAGAGCACTGTATGAACATATAAAAGCACTGTGCAAAGGCCTCTTCTCCCTTCCCCACAATCTTGCTCAGGTGAGCCCCTTTATCAGCATCCGTGTTCAAGATGGGCAAGAAAAGGTTCTTGTGCTTTCACTGCTACCACTTACATAGGAGAAGCCACAGGCTGCCAAGACTGTGATTAGTGTGAAATGGGAAGCCCTCAGGTACCAACTTGCCCTACCACCCTCACACGAACTCCTGAGCTATGTGGGATTTACCGGCACACCACCAACAGGACAAGCTGAGCGATACTGCTTCTCCTCCTGTACTCCCCCATGCCAGCATTTGGTGGTCAGAGCAAAGGGGAACTGAGGCGTCTGATGGCGAGGAAGCCAAAAAAGGGTTCCTGCCAGAAGGCTTCTGTAGGACACTGGAATCATTGTGCTCTGTCCTTGCATTCTGATGTTCCTCAAGCAGAACAGCATTTCTTTCTGCAGTGACTGTCACAGTAAAGCTGTCAATGTGAGCAGAAAAGGAAAAGGAAGTAGATCACCTGCATAAAATCCATAGCAACAAAACGTCTGTTAAGACTTCATTTGCACAAGAGAGCATTGTCTGTTCCTATCATCCACGTACACTCCCACTCTCCTGAGATGTACTTTACAGGAGTTAACAATCTGTTCTTTGGCTCTTGGTCAAATATTCCCACATTTTTTGTAAGCGCCCCACTGACCCTCTGTTACATGGGATTTGCACAAGATAGTTGTGTGAGTAGCAAGACATAGAAAGCCCCTCCTCTTCCGTTCTTTTCCCCCATGTTTTATGGATCTTCTATATTTTCTGTGTTGGTTTCCTCCTCTTATCCCATAAAGCCAATGCTGCAATGTTCCCAGGTTCTCTTTTTTCCCCATGCTAACCATCTCTACACTCCATTTTCTCCTGTGCTCTCCTAAGTCAACTAAGACACGTAGCTCCCTCCTGTGTTGCCTGGGGCTTCCTGCTACACTCGTCTCAGCTTTCATGCCTTCTGTATCTCTCTTGTAATGTTCCTATTCCGAGTGTTTTACATGAAAGCTAGGCAAGACACCTTATATACTCAGTCTGATTCAAAGTCTTGGCATGCTACTCACCCAGCAGCCTGGCATGTCTACCAGAAAGAGGAACAGCTTCACGTCACTGAGCAATAAAGCAGTATCTGCTCACCAGTTTCCAGGAAACCCATGGCACACAAGATTTTTAAGATGTAACTCTATCTCTGACATGTCTCTGTTGGGGCTTAAAGGGTTTGAAAGGGTAGTGATGACAGTGAGGCTGCACAAGCCTTTTCTCTGTGTGGGATCTGACTGGAAACCAAAGGCTGTTCTGCAGCAGCAGACAGCAGTGACAATGGGAGCATCAAATCACAGCTGGTGTAAGGCAGGCTCTGTAGCTGTCATTGCTGCTGGCAGCTGCTGCTTCCTAGGTATGGATATCCTACTGCAGCAAAGCCTGAAATTACAAGGCTACTGGGAAGGTCTACCTTGCAAACCCTGCTAATAACAGAGTGGGAATCTTAATAAAAAAAAAAAAAAAAGTCACTAGGAATTAGTCCTCAATGCCCAAAGAGCCTCAGGAAACTTGATGTGCCCCTTCCCAGCACGGATAACCCACACATGACAGATCACTCCCTGGCCTGGAGAATGGGATCTACCTTCTCCCTGAGACCTGGAGAAAGGGATTTTCCCTCTGCCCTGCAGCAGGGTAGAGCTGATTCATTTCTCTTGAGAATCCACATGATGTGAAAGCCTGAACTCTCAAAGGATAAGCCCTGCTGACATACACTTAACTGTGGGCTTGGAAAGACCAAAGTTGTGTTTTAAAAAGAAATTCCAGGTCATTTAAGAGCTCTTGAGAAAATTATCTTTATGCCTAGCTCTGTCTTGCCTAAATGCAGCTAGTCTTGAAAAACAATTTGGTTGTGTTGATAGCCTCTTTTTTTTTCTCCTGTATTTTAACATATTCTTTACAATCAATTTTATTTAATAGTAAATTATTTAATCTTTAATATCTTTAATCTTACATGTTTAATTTTCTAAATCTTCCAAATTGTTATCACTTAGGACACAAGAAGGAAGATTACTGCAGCTGTACATAATGCCTCCACATAGAAATGTATAACCAGAGTTAATCTAGCTTTACTTTACAGCCACAGAGAGAACTAAGCATTTTTACTAGAGGACCCACCTCAGTGTGAGACTTTTTCAATGACCAGCTCTCTGAGCTCTACCATTTTTCCAAGCTCAGACATAGCAGTCTTTGACAACTGGCAAGATACGATGTGTTTTTCCTCTTGTTAGTTCCTGCTGTGTTTCCGAGCTAACCTCTCTCCTGCCTTGCTGAGTTCAGCTTGTGTCTGGAGTCAGATACCACCTCCTGATTTGCAGGTAACCAGAAGAGTCAGGGTGGTCTTGCTTCTGATGTGTTTCTTCTCTCAAGTATTTGAGTTCTAAGCTCTCTCATAGATGAGAAGTAGGAAAAACAACCAAATAATAATGATTAGAGCAGCAGGACTAATGCAGCCTGGTTTTCTATGGATTAACGTTGCAAGGTGTGGGTTCTCTGTTGTGTAATAGGACGGTAGCTGGAATGCCAGCTGCAGGCTTTTCCTAAGCTGTAGACTCGTGCAGCCTCTTTCTATATTAGACTACCTATCTCCACAAAACATGCCTAAAAGGATTAACATTGACATCTCTGACTGATTACCTGAATTGGTCAGAATTGGACAGAGGGTGGAAGAGACAGACAGGTGTTTATATATATGCACATACAGAAGCACACAGCCCTATCACTTAATGCTAATTTGCTTAGACAATCAAGCCAAAAGCTGCAAGGGCTGAGTTACACCAAAGGTACAAACAATTTGGCTGTGATTATCAAGGTCAGTTGCATACACATTATTTTTTGTGATCTTGCCTACGCGAGGAGTTTGCACCTGCCTGGCTCAATGATCTAGCTCAAACGCTGCAGATCCCAAGCTGAAATTATCCACTGAAGATAGAGTTGCTTTTAATTTAAATTGAGGCAGCTTTATGGAGATAGAAACTCTGAGAAACTGCCCAAGGACACAATGGCTGCTGTTCACAAGGTGGGCAGGCAACCTGCTCTCTCTTGAAGGCAGAGTGGCTACAACCTCATCACCAATATCTGCCCTTTTAGTGCATGCTCCTTACCCCAGGAACCAGCTGGGCTCAGGTCTGTCTCCCTGCCAAAAGCAGAAGCAACTCTGTAGGCAGAGGTGTGATTAGAGCAGTTAGTGGCCTCAAGAAAAGCCAAAACTTTCTGCAGGCAAATGCCTTTCCAGCTTTGAACCAAAAGCACCAAAGCCTCAGAGCTAAATTCAAGTTAGATGGAGTGTAATTAGAGTGCTCCGGCGCAGCCGGCAGGAAGGGCAATACCCGCGTGTCTGCACAGCCCTGGACGGCAGCAAAGCTGTTCCTGCCATCAGCGGCCGCAGCAGCAGCAGCGGCAGCAGCAGCGCGTACCGGGGCGGAGCGCAGCCACGGGCGCTGCCGCCGACCGCACCCCGGCGCACTCGCAGCCTCCCGGGCGAGCTCGCAGCGCTCCCCGGCGGCGGAGGGACGCAATGGGAGCCTCCGTGCGGAGCGGCGGGGCCGGCGTGCGGGGGATG
>VZTG01021099.1:366203-390064 GCA_013397845.1 Melanocharis versteri | reverse complement strand
GGATGGTGTGCCGGGGGATGGTGTGCCGGGGGATGGCGTGCCGGGGGATGGTGTGCCGGAGGATGGTGTGCCGGCTGAGGTGTGGAAGGAGGCGGGTGCCGGGGGATGACCCTCAGGAGACAAGCAGAGGAGCCGCCGTGGAGCGCCGGGAATGATCTGCAGGGCTGGCGGGCTCCGTGCGCTGCTCGGCGCTGGATGCAGCGCCCCAAGAACCCCCCGGGAAAGCGGCGGGGGCCGGGCAGGCGGGGCCNCCCGGTCAGGCGGTTCGGGTCCGACGGGCCCGGGGCGAGAGAGGCGGCACTGCCAGGGCATCCCCTCGCCACCGTGTGTTAGCTTATCCCCTGGGGAAAAACACAGCAGCATCGCACTCCTCGGCATCCCTCCTCGACATCCTTAAAGGACATTTCACAAAATCATTTAGGTTGGAAAACACCTCTGAGATCACCGAATCCAACCTTTGACCAATCACCCCTTGTGAAACACCACGGCACCGAGTGCCACGCCAAGTCATTTCTTGAACACCTCCAGGGATGGTGACTCCACCACCTTCCTGGGCAGCCCGTTCCCATGTTTAAAAACTTTCTGTGAAGAAATTCCTCCTGAGTCCAAACTCAACCTTCCCTGGTGCAGCTTGAGGCCACATCCTCTTGCCCTGTCATTACCTGCCTGGGAGCTTAGGCAGACCCCCACCTGGCTACAACCAAAAATGAAGATGAGGAATTACTGACTGGCATATAGACAAATCTTGGTTGTTGCCCCCAGTTCACACATTGCCCTCACCAGTGTTAGACATTTTCATCGGTTTCTAAGGGAGTAAATTCTAATTCAGCACACTTAACACAAAATATTGCCCCCAAATTTATCTATGTTCATGCATAATTTCTGTGCCCAAAAAGCCCCAATTGCAGAGAAAATACAAAAAGAGGGGAATTAATAGGGCTGAGGAAAGGTCATGAAAGTAAAACAGAGACAAAAAAGGATAGAAAAAAATACTTATTAAAAATCATAGTCTTACATCTGAAACCTAAAAAACATAGCCAATATTTTTTAAAAAAATCCATTTCTTGAAATAGGCAGAAAAATAACCACTTCTGAGCAAAAATGTCATTTACATAAAAGCCAATGGAATAATTTGGTAAACAAAAATGTTTAATTTCCCACTTCTTACACTAGATTATCTGAATTGGTACTTTAAAACATTTAAATTAACGGGGATTCATTCAAGTAGAGCCATCTCCCCCAATAATAGCTGAACTGAAGCTATCTTTATTCCTGAAGCGACATATTTGAGGTTCTACCAGTCATACAAGTCTCTGCAGTGGCACGTTCACATTCACTGTTATACCATTGGGCTTCAACCTGAAAAAAGATGTTCTGTGTGATGCAAAGGCAGTAAGATCCATGGCAGGAAAGCCAAAACTAAGGTACAGTACAGATTAGATTGATGAAATCAAAATCCAACTTGACTCCATCAGTATTGAACGGAACACAGATGGAAGGCAGGCAGGGTGGTGCTCCAGAGGCAGTCCATACAGCATGCTACATAACCTCTTTATGCAAGAGCTTTCCATCAAAATCTAGTGGCATTTCCTCATAGATTTGTCCTGTAGTATATTTTGGTTTGATATTTTACAATCCACTAGTCCATTATCTGTTGCTCTCTTTGGTTCAGTCACTCTAAATCTCCGGACCAAAACAGCCCATCAGACCTTGGCTCTGCTGTCTCTACTTCGTTGACTTTTTCCTTTACTTCAGCTATTACTCTGACTCCTGAATTAGATTAAATGGCCCTGGGGACATTCTTCAATGTTCATATTGATGTTCTCTGCAGCTTTTCATGGCCCTAATCTATCATCAACTAATTACTAGAATTAACCTTTTGTATTCAGTACCTTCCACCTAACAAAATCCCTGACACTGCAGCAACATCCCCTGACTGCAGAAACCTGTCATGAATGCTGATATTAATGAATGTATGTTATGGCAAGGGCAGGAAACTCTCTGTATTATTCAAGTTGACCAGCATGTCCTGTTACATGAGTTTGCGCCCAGGCATTTGAGTGGAAAGGTTTTCATTTGGGGAAGTTCAGAGTGAGTCTGGAAAATTATTTTAAACAAGAAATTTATTTTTTGCCTAGTATTTTCAGTTTTTCACACTGGTTGTGTTTTTCCTGTTTCTTGTCTGACATCTTGAAATCTAACCTGCAGAAACAAAGAGCACATTGCAGAAAAATAAAGTTGGTGAAGGTGAACTTCAAGTACAATGTTAACTATAACTCTAGGTATAATGTTTAATATAATGTTAAATACTCTACAAAACAAAGCCTTAGGGGCATCAAAAATGGGTGGAAACTTTCAACCCTCAGTGACTCAGCTGATTACCTGCAAAGTGGATATAAGCCCCCCATGTCTGTCAGCTCAGAGAGGTCTTGTAAAACTGATTTAAAATTATTGTGGACACTAACAGATGGAAGAGCTTGTGCATTGAAACAAGACCCTAGGTTAATTAATAAATTAATCAAATTAATAAAAATGAACATTGCTTTGTGTTTTAGGAGAGAGTTTGAAAAGAGTGCGTAACGAAGATCTCATCTTGTAAACTCAGTAGGAAGACACAAAACCTCAGAGAGTAGTGAATTTGGCCAGTCCAAGGTAGCCTGTGAACTGAACAAGGAAGGTCAAGTACTAAAACAAGCAAACAAACCCCCAGTGATTGCACAAATAGATATCACGCAGCTTTCCTGGTATCGAAATCTTGTAAATAATTTTTCAAGAAGTCTCCCATGTCATGTGTAAATACACATTTTGTGTGTGCAGTGTTTTGGTACCTTTCTCCTTCACACACACAGAAGTTACCACTCTTCTTTTCTTACTCTCTAATACCTCTAGACATAAATATCTACTGCTGGTGCTAGTCCTCCACCATATTACATTTTACATTATTTCAGTGTTTTTTCTCCACACCTTTGTTTTAAAGAGCTTTGCACTAAAGTGCTGACTAAATTGCAGGTAACTGATTAAACCTATCAGTGAGCAATGGCAAAAGAAGTCTTATCAGTTATTAAAACAATAATAAACCTGAGCATGACTTATAATTCTATATCAGTAAATGATCAACTACAAACACACTACTTATTACATTAAAAAAATCCAATTCACATCTAAAATCAGTAAACAGAAGAAAAATAAGGGATTAATAAAGGCAATCTTCAGTGTTCTTAAATTGAAACCTTTGTGCAACAGAGTAAAAACAAACTAAATTTTTATTTAACTTGTAATAATTTTTTTTTCAGAAGCAAAGCTGTCTGTTGCGGCACATTTGCGTTGCCTGAGCATGCTCAGGCAATGTTCCCAAGGCATCTCTCTATTCTTGCACTTAGGGTGAGCTTTTGTGTTTCCCCATGATCCTTTTCCCTATCCATTTGAATTATGTAAATCCTTACACCCCCATTGGTTAATG
This sequence comes from Melanocharis versteri, assembly GCA_013397845.1. Taxonomy (NCBI): domain Eukaryota; kingdom Metazoa; phylum Chordata; class Aves; order Passeriformes; family Melanocharitidae; genus Melanocharis; species Melanocharis versteri. Next base: position 386,604 of record VZTG01021099.1, on the reverse strand, counting down.
TATTCTCCCCCCCAGTTTCTCCCTACATGGTTATGTTCTAGCTAGCTCTCTGTTGCTCATTACAAGATTGGCTCCCTGTTATACCTCCCCGCCCCTCATTGTTGCAATTGGTTAGTTACTCATCCTTCTCCTGTTGTAGTGCCCCTATGAGTTGCTACGACTGGTTATTTTGTGTATGTTCCCGCCCCTCTCCTGGTGTATATAATATGTTGCAATCCTTTATTCTGGGCTCTTCGCCCTCCACTCCTCCACTGTGCCTGAGCCCTTGCTCCCCTGAATAAGCCCTTTTCTCCACCCAGGAAGAGCCCCTCCTGACTCTTTTATCCTGTGCTGTCAACAACGGTAGGCACAGTGAGCCGTGTGTGAGCTCTCGCCTGCCTTCCCGCACACGGAGCAGCTGCCGGCCGCCTGCGGCCACAGCCAGGGAAGGGCGTCTGCCTCTGACCACAGCTAGCCTTCCGGGCGGTCAGAGGGCAGCGTCAGCTGTCTTTTTCAAAAACTTTTGAAATCCTTAGATTTGACACTTTTTAGAACCCAACTGTCTAGCCATACTATAAGCCCTTGTGATGGGTTTTATCTACATCGGTGTTAATAACCTTCCAGGATCCTGCTAAACTCTACATCCCAGTAGCATCCCAACAACTAAGGCATTTAAGCTGGATTTTTTAACATAGTTTAATGCAAAAGCCTGAATGCATACATATAAATTGTACTGTAAATATGCACTAATTGAAGTAGGACTTTCATATCTTTCCCTGTGTTGTATTTGAGTTAACTCATATGGATTAAATTCAATAATTAAAAATAATGACCATTCAGAATTGTACAGTCAAAAGATGATATTTTACAGATATTCTCAGTGTTTCTGTTATCCAGTATCCATTACTCATTCTACGGTCCTTCCTCTGAATGAATTAATTTTTAGTGGATCTTCATTTGCTTGTGTCATTATACTTTTGAGCAAGTAAATACACAAAGGAATGGAAGGCTTTCTCTTCTGCGCTTTGTAATTTATTTGCTCAGTTCATGTTACCAAAGTCCTTTGGTTACACTTGTGAAAACTCCATAAAAATGAAAGTGGCAACATTTCCTACGTCTACCTGCCAGAGAAAAAATTGGTCCCATAGGGAACATTCGAACCTTCTTTCAAAAATTAAGTCTCATTCTTCAGTTTAAGAAGAAATGGAGAGACATTTTCAAATCTGCCTCCAGAAATTGTTTTGCAATGGCACCTCTTTTGTGCACAGCCTTATGACATGATTTAAAGTTATTTTCAATACATGGGTGCTGAGCAGTGGTACTGGCAGCAGCTTGGAAGAATTTATCTGAGCTGGTGGAAATACAGTGAAGTTGGTAAAATCTGGAGATGACAGGATTTGTTTAAGAGTTCTGAATCCAAGAATTTATTCCTCTGGTCAGAAAGTAGCTCAAGAAACACACAGCAGTAATCACAGTCAAGAATAAGATTCAGAACTTGTTCATCCTGAACAGCCTCTAAACACAAGCTTTTAGTTTTTAGGATCTCTCGTTACTGAGATGATATTCATATTTTCCTTTCAGTCCTCGGTCAGTACTGCTGGAAAAGTTCTGCATTCCTGAAATGATTTGGGTTGGTTTCACAGTGTTTCCAGCCAAGGCAGATAACAAGGCAGTAGAGGTTAGGATACCTCATGTAGCCCCTCTTGGAGACTGTTCACCACTTCATCTTGACTTCTTTTTTCTGCTTTCTGCAGGACAGGATGAGTTCATGTCCTCTTCCTCTTACGCAACCGCCTGCAAAACGAAACCTTGTGTTCTTATGTGACCCCTCTGCTCTTGTCCTGTCTTTTCCTCGAGCTGCACTTCGTGTCAAGTGGACCTCCTGCTGCAATCTGCTCCCTCAAAGCATGGAGACAATTATCAGACACAGGGAAAAATCTCACACCAAAAGGGGCAGAAAGGACTGGGCTTTTCTGCTCTGGAAAGGTAAAAAGAGGATGAGTGAGAGAAATTAACTCAAAGCAATGCCTGGAGTAGAAAGGGTGAGAGAGAGACCATCTGTTTTAAGACATTCAATGATGCAGTGAGACACTGACTGATACAACTACCAGTTAATGAAAATAGAAGGCACAAATGTAAAATTAAGACAGAAAGTAGTTTTTCTCGTATTGTTTGGCTATTAAACATACCGACAATGGAAGCCATTCAAGCCAAGGATTTAGAAGAACATGAAAGGACTGACTATTTTCAGCAATAATAAAGATATCCAGAATTAATTAATGCAGACAAATTATTTTAAGGGTTTAAAAATCATTTTACTATGCCCTGACTATTAGGGAAGGCATGAAACAACCTCTGTCAACTGTGTGGTTTTTGCGCCTACTTCTGACATGTCTGGTACTATTTGCTATTGTAGACAGACTACCAGACCAGATGGATCACAAATCTTATCCAATATGGTAACTCCTTATGTTCTTAAGTGAAAATTTTACCAAAAGCATATCGGGAAAGCTTTTGGAAAATCTCAGAAAACTGACACAAAAAATATCTAAGAAATTGCCACCTTCTGTCTACTAAAAAAAATGTCAAAGAGTAATCATTTTATTGCTGTCTAATTCAGCATGCTCTCTGCTTTTCAGGGCAAATACAGTCTTCAAATGGAACACTTCCTGAACTCTTCGATTTTTTAGGAATTACTTCCATCTGTCTTTGAATAAACTAGCTCTGATCTGTGTTCTGCATGTTAGGTTCTATCTCCAAATGATTGCCCTGGTCACATTCTGAAGCCTGGACAAAGTGTTTTCAGGTAGATGTATTTCAATGCTTAAACAGTGTATATTAAGAAGTTTTTGACCCTTCAGTATCACTAGTGTTAGATTAATATTAAAAAAAAGAAAAAAAAATCCAAAAACCCAGGACAAAGAATGCTTATCTGAAATAGGAGGAATGCAGGTATATTTTCCAAGATGAGTTTGCATACTCCTTATCACATCTCTCCTTTCAAGATGGTAGTATTGATCAAATAACATTTCTCCAGGTAAAACTGATAAGAGTTTCCCTTCAACCACCAATTGCTCTGAGTCCTGTAACACCCTCCCTCATCTAAGGTATTTTTCTTCATCTTGTTTCAATGGTAGCTGGATTATTGAGCCCCTGTAGAAGTGCTGAGTGTGTTAGGCATGGACAAGACCTGGCTTATGCATTTTACATGGCTGCAGTTATTTTCTGTGGCCATATCTTTACCAATATACCTTAAGAGTTGCAGCATGTCCTTTCTGTGATTTAATGTAGAGGCTGCAGCCCCATTCGACCATCTGATAAAGGGACTGCGCCCTAGATTGCTTTCTCCTGGTTATATATCACACTCTTATCCTTTGTTAAGGTCTTGCAGTTTTACTTCTCTAGGTACAGAGGTATTAAGCATCTCAAATGCCCTTTGTGAAAGCAAGAACATAATTTAGAATAATTGCTAAGAGGGAAAGCTCTGGGATAATGAGAGATATGGGTCTTGTCATTTAAGCATAAATCTTAAATAGAAAGCTTGTGTTGTTTTCCTGTTTGATATTGCCACAGCCCTCTGTTAAAAAAAAATTCAATATATTGATTGAGAAAAATATAATAACCCAGCATACCAGAGCTTGCCTTTGTGAGCTAAGTTATAGATAGGGTTGATAAAATAATGACATCTCTGAATTGCTAAGTTAGGGCTCAGCAATTCTAAATAAGGAAGAGCTACAGATGTTAAAAATTGAAAAAGGATTTGGGAGCAGACCTACAAGATGGGTTGTGGCTGTGAGACCCACTAACTGCTGAGTCCAACAGCTACTACTGGCTGGGGAGGGAGGAGTCAGGTGCTGAAAAGGTGATCCATAATCATACATCAGAGAAGATGCTAAAGATCTACAGAGCTAAAGATCTGGGATAAAGGGTCCTGAAGAAACCAGGCAATTGAAGGGCAAGACACTGCTTTTGCTCCTCTGAGGCTGGCTGGCTGGGAGCAGGAGCTGTGCAGGAGGCAGGAGCTGGGAGGAAGAGCCCGAGGATGGTGACAGGACCAGAGTGAAAAACAGGTGGCGGGGGCTGAGTGACAAGGAGACAGGACTAGGATAAAGGTTGGAAATTGGAGGCTGGCAACAGAGAAGCACAAGACAGGAGAGGTCACTCCAAGCAGGGCAGAGCAGCTCACTGGGCTGCTTCAGCCAGCTGAGAAACACCTCAAAAAGTCAGAACTGTACCTTTGCTGGTTGCACTTTTCAGGGCCTGATGGTCATCAGCTGGCCAGCTGCAGACCTATCGCAGGGTGAGGAGGCTGCAAAAATGACATTTCTATTTCTTGTGGACAGTAAGATAAAGTAAGTAGATGGATTTGCCAAGGGGAGATATAAATAGGAATACCTAGAGAATAATTGAAAACCAAGATACCCTGAATAGTTATTTACCTTGAAAAAAAGCCCAAAAGATGTAAGTTACTAGAGTGACTTATCTCTATTTGACAACAAATATTCTGTTTATCAATCTATACACATTAATGCTTGTGACATGATAATTCAAAGATCAGAGGAGTGGTACAGAAATCAGGGAGACCACAAATTAATTCAGAGTTTCATCTGCATGGGAATTAAAAATGAGTAAATAAACCAAAGAAGTAATTATCCATGAAAGATGTGCAATACAGAAGATTAAGGAGTGAATTTAACAGTGAACAAGGGATTACAGGCAGTTGCAGTTAACAGGGTCTCGCTACTGAAAGGCAGTAAGAAAACTCGTTTGAATTGCCAGATGGTGTGAACTGTCACCACCTGAGCTATTTCCTTTAGCAGCACAAATCTGTACTATCCAAGAGACTTATCCCTAACCAAGAACATAAAGGAAGATAAAGCACTTTGTGGCACGAGCTTATCTAAGCAGAGGTCAAGAAGGCCATGTGTGTACCTGTTCCAAGCACATCCCCATTTCTGTAAGAGGGTGAAGTCCTCAGTCAGCAGTCACAAGAGGAAACCAAGCAGGGAGCAAGGAAAGGCCCACTCAGCCATAAGGCAAGAAAATCCTGTGGGTTGGGTTGGTTTGGAGATGGGAGCATCTGTCAGTAGGGATGGCTGGGTAGAGGCAGACAATGCACAGCAGAAATTGAGACTCCTGATCTGGCCAAGCCAAATTAGCTCCAGCAAGGATGCAGCTGTGGATGTGGCATGGCACTCTTGCTGGCTAGTCCTGCTGCCAGGAGGATACACTTGGCCCATTCAGGAGCACCACACAACCATGGCTATGCCTCTGTGGGCTGAGCCCAGCCGTGGACTATCTTCACCAGCTACAACATTGGCCATCAAGTAGGCATTTAATAGTGTCTTCATTTTCTGGGGGGAACACCTTTTGCATGCAGTTTTTAACCACCAAAAGTTATTTCACCGTGATGGAAAATGAAGAGCAAGAAAACTCTGCAGGAGAGGGATAGCTGATGTTCCTCCAGCCCTTCCTCTCACACCCAAACACCAGCCCTGTGACTGGAGCTGCACCCTGCCAGGGCCATTTTGTTTTTCTGGGCAGAATCTTCTGTGTGTGTGTTTCATCTTTATAAATATGCTTTCCTGCCTATTTAAGGGGCTCCACCAGTGTCCCAGGATCAGTGCGGCCATGGTAGGGCAGCAGGATGGGATGGGATGCCTGGCATGCCTGGGAAGGCCACTGGAGAAGCAGGGAGTGTGAAGGGGCCTCAAAGCTCTGCTCTGCTTTTGTTAAGCATTGGAATTGGGAATCGGGGTGCCCAGGTGGAACCACCATTCCTGGAACTTTTCAAGAAATAACTCAATGCAGCACCGTGGTTTATATGATGTGGTGGTGGTCAATCAAAGGTTGGACTCGATGATCTTGGAGGTATTTCCCAACCTTAATGATTTTATGATTCTGTGACTCCCTCTGTGTAGAACTCCTGAGCCACTGGGATGCTTCGTCCTCAGTGAGCTGCAGACTCCCTCCTTGGGGGTCTGGCAGGATGACACAGCTATGCTGTATTCATAAGTATTCATTTAATCTCCCTTTTGGCTGTTCATTATGCTTTTACTGCTGACTGGAATGTGGCGATCAGGTGCAAATATCATACATCAGTTGAGCTCCGACCGTGCATGTTATTGGAAAACAATAATCCAATGATAAAATTATAATAATCATAATAAAAACTAAAATTTAAAAAGTAATTATCTATAATGAATTAAACAAGGAATTAAATAGTGATAAAATAATAAGTTAAATTGTGCTAAACAAATATGCAAAATTAAAAAGAAATTATTAAATAATAATTAAATAGCTTATCTATTCTCTTGTGCGCTGTGGTTGGATTTTGCCAGCATAAACTGAGATGTACAAAACAGTAATGAAGAGGAGGCTTTATCCTTGTTGTCCCCACGCTCCAAAAGTAATTGTTCATTCCCATGAAAACTTCCCATGACAGCACAGTTGGGGTTTACAGGCACAAAGCCCTGAGAAAAACAGAATTAAAATAATGGTACAAGAAAACTGAAGGGGAAATATTGCAGAGGCTTTGGGAAATACTGGCTCGGCAGCTTCAGAGAAAGCTGTAACAATGCAAAGTGCAGCTGAGTTGTAAGAATGCCACTTGCTGGGCTAAGGGACCTGTGCAGCACAAATTCCAGTGGTTTGTGATGGGGAGACACGGAGTGATAACATTTCTCAAGATTCTAGTGAGGGGTCATGAAACCATGGCTGCACAGACCACGACACAGAGGGAGATTGAGATCCTGAGGGCCATGGAGGAGGCAGTGCTGGACCACAGACCTGGGGGCTCAGGAGAGAAAAACTCCCCATACCGGAGATGGGGGAAGAACACATTCCAGGAGAATGATCCATGTTACATCTACAGAAAGAAATGGAAGAAGGGCAATTTGGGGGCCTTCAGACATGTCAGCTTCACTTCAGTTGCTGGGAAAATGATGAAACATGCCTTCTTTGAAGCTCTCTCTGGGCAAAAAGAGTGAAAACAAGATGAGCAAGAATAGTCAATATGGATTCATTAAGGTTAAATGATGCTTGACCAATCTGATTGGCCTCAGTGCTAAGAAAGATGAATCATTGTGGAAGGTAAGACAATGTTGTCTGTATAGGCTTCAGTAGGGCTGGTGACTGGTTTCCCATACTAATCCTGTGCTGTGAAAAGCACTGCTCTGGCTGGCTGCCCAGCTGGAGAAAGGAGCTCTGGCTGGCAGGACAGGCTGGGTGTTCCAGCTGGCTGGCCAGGATGAGCTCTGTGCCTGGCTGGCCAGGCAGGATGATCTGGCTGGCTGGCCCGGCTCGTGGATCTTTTGCTGGTAGGCTGGGGCTGAGTGGCTCTGGCTGGCCAGCTGAAGAAACAGGCTCTGGCTGGCTGGGGAAAAGGGCTTTAGCTGTCCAGGGAAGGGAGGCTGTGGTGGGCCAGACAGGGCTGAGTGATTCTGGATGGCAAGAGGAACTCACAGAGCAGCTGAGGAACGTGGCTCTGGCTGGCTGCTTGGGTTGAGTCTCTGGCTGGGGCTGAGTGGCTGCAGAAACGGAGTCTGGCTGGGACAAAATGCTTTGTCCGGCCAACTGGGCAAGGGGATCCAGCTGGCTGGTTTGGGAGTCAGGCTCTGACTGGCTGTGGGTCAGCTCTTGATTCTGGAGCAGAGCAATGCTGAGTTGTTTGAGCGGCATTATTTTTTGGTGATCTAGCAAGATTTGATAATTTATCTAAATAAAATGACAATTCAAGCACCATTTTAATAAAAACATAAACCACTAATTTAATAATTAGAGAAGATAATAGTATAAAAGCAAAAATTGCCTCTGGTTGATCCTTTTTTTTTTTCTGTTCTGGATTTTTTTGTCATTTTCATGCAATTCTTGTAGAGAATGTCCCACAGTTTAACTGTGTATTAACTGTCAATAAATTAACATCCCTGTTTTTCAGGGAAGACAATAGCAATATTTTTGCTCTCTGGAATTACTCCTATTCTATTGGACTAATCCCAACTCTTGGACTGTCTAATCAACAACTTTTTAAATATATATGCTTTAATAAACCAATTGAAGGACAAGCTCTGGATGATTATTTCTGGAGCTGTGGTCTCAGTTCTAGGTTGTGCAATTCTGGAAGCCGAAACACAGGAAACCATGGACACAGTAATTGCAAGCTGAGGTGGCAGGAGTCCTGCATCTCATCTGACACACAGGCAGCTACTCCAAACGAGCTCCATGAGATGGAGTGAATCCTCTGTAGTGGCACATAGTTTACGAGGATTTTGTGCAGCATGGCCATATGAATCTTTCTCCTGCCTTGAGTTACCACTATAATGCCACTGAGCATCTCTTACATTCTGGGGTTTTTTAATTAAAGAAAAGAAACAAGGAAGTTTCTGGGGTTTTTATCTCCATAGCTGTTTTGGTTGATCCGATTTTTTTTTTTTTTAATACTTGAGTCTTGATAGAGTCTTGATAGTTGGAGGCAAGATAACTGTTTCTTGAACGACTTGTCATTGTTTCCATCAAAATTGGGTGTAACAGAAAATTATGGTCACACACTGTGCCCACACCTGCACATTGTTGCTTTCACAGCCACTGCCCATATTCTTTTTCTAGGAATACATAATGCAGTTTTGTACCCCTTCCCATGGGGTGTGATGATAAAATAATTCATTCTTGCTGTGCTGTGGTATCTCCTCTGGTTTGCCCACATTGGATCTAATGTGCCGTACTGAGGACAGTGCTCCATATGTAGTCGTAACAAACAGATGCTGACCATCACCACATTTTTAATTGATGTAGGATCTACTGTCAGGGATATCGTAGGATAAGGTGTTTGGGGAATGAATCACGTGACCAGCTTGCACTGAAGCTATGTTTTCCAAACTTTTGTGCTCTTCTGCTTCTTGTTTATTTTCCATTTGTACATGTGTACTTGGTGTCTCCATCCTAGTCCTTCTGAGTACTACCCTGAGTTAAGATATTTGAATTCTGATCATTTTCTCTAAAATCTGAGTTCCTCCCTTGCTGATTTTGTGCATTTTTTCCCTCTTGTCATCCACAATTTAATACAAGATTGAACAGAGGCCATGCTCTGACAGATCCTTTCAATCTGAGAGCTAGCTGCATTTCTTCCCTCAACTGTCCTTAACAGGTATGCATTTTCAGTAATTCCCCAGGTCCACCCATTTCCTATATTTCAATTCACGTGTCATGGTTATGCTTCCCCAGTCCACTAGGAAACCCCTAAAGTTGATTCAGAAATGGTTAGGGCTAGTTTCCAAGGTACTTGAGTACATTTCATTAAGTTCTGCCAACTTAAATATGTTTAATTTATCAAAATTTTCTTCAACCTGCTCTTACCTTCTTTAAACCTGTAATTTTTTCCCCCACCTACATTTTGTTGAAATTCATCCTAAAATCCAGGTAACTATCCGGGAGAAACTGCAGAGAAAAGGCAGCAAAACACTGCTACATACCTCAGCTCCTGGGTCCTCTTTCCCCTTCCACTGTTCCCAGCAACCAGTGCCTCCAGGAGAGGCCTCTGGTGGCTTCCTGCAGCTTGTACCTGATTATGGGACCCTGAATTTCGATATTGAGGACTTCTTGGCCTAAGCTGCTTCTTTGTCTTCCTTGCAATCACCCAGAAAACAGGAGGGCAAGAGTAAGAGAGTGCCTTGATGCTGAAGCACGTGAAGGATGCGCACTGTGACTGTTCATGCTGCTCTTCCCATCTTCCCTGCAATGCAGGGCATCCACAACTTCTCTGGGCAACCTGACTTTTAATTGACAGCTAATTGGCATTTAATTGGGAATTTCCCCAAGAGCAGTCTGTCTGTCCCGTGGCAAAAAACGGTGAGTGATCATCCTGTCTTCATCTTGACCCACCAGCTTTCTTGCTTTTGTTCTTCCTCTCTTCTCCCACGTCCCACTTGGGAGGGAGCAAGTGGCTGGGTGGAAGTTTGCCTGCTGGCTGGCACCAGCCCACAACACTGTGCTAAATACTCTATGTTGTTACAAAACCCAGAATACAAGGGAATCCAAGTGGGGAAAAACCTAAACAAATCCATCACAGAAAGGAAGCATGTATTCCTCATCCCTCCAGGGGACCGAATGCTGCATATCGGTGGACTGACTTTATTTATCCCAGCCATTTGTACAAGGGACTGGTGGCTCTGGGTGGCCTTGGGCTCCAGGGAGCCACCTCTCAACTGCCCATGAGACACTGTGTTGCTGGGCTTTCCATCCGGTGAAAAAGAGCCATCGTTCACAGCCAGGCACTGACGGCCAAAAGTAGGATTCCACCTCCTAAAATTGGGAATGTCTAAGGATTTCTCCCAGATGAAAGCTGCCTGTACCGACAGGTCGGGTTGGCCTTGGTTTCTTGAGGGCAGCCTCTCACCTGCCTATGAGACACTGTGGTCCTGGGCTTTCCTTGCCATGGAAAAGAACCATCATTACTGCCCAGGCACCCAGGGCTGAAAGTGGGGCTCTGACTCCTAAAATTGTGAACATTCTTGGATTGCTCCCAGATGAAAGCTGCCAGGAACGACAGTTCTAGCTGGCCTTGGGCTCCTGGCAGCCTTTCAGTTGCCTATGAGACACGGAGTTGTAAGGCTTTCTTTCCTAGGGGAAAGAGCCCTCCATTTCCACCAGCTTCCCCTTGCCTAAATTTGGTTTATGCCTTCTAAGACTGTGAACATTGGAGGATTTCTCCCAGATGAAAGCTGCCAGGGCTGATGGCCCCTGCTAGCCTTGGCCTCCTGGGGGCTGCCTCTCAACTGCTCCCAAGACACTGGGCTGCAAGGCTTTCCCTCCTGTGGAAAAGGACCCTCTTTCATGGCCAGGTATCCATGGCTGAAAATAAGATTCCACCTTCTAAAATTGTGGTTGTCCAGGGATTGCTACCAGGCTCCACTCCTTCAGATAGTTGCTCTTCTAATGGAAGACCAGGAATGAGCAAAGCAAATATATTTGCATCATCAAACATGTGATCAGTGGTTTGGCACAGCACACTACATTATTTGTTAATGACTTTTATACACTTGGTTTAACCTAGAGCATTGTGTTGCACTTTGAGGCACACTCTCAAAGTAACTGTAGTACTACCAAGAATTTACAAACTATGTCAACCCTGGCAAAGGTTTGAACAGTATCCAACACAGAAATTCCATTCTCAGTACTCATCTGGCAATAATTTCATAGATGGCTATAACAATATTTTGATCAAATGGTTACATGGGGACTAACACAATTTTCTTTTCAGTGGTTCACTTCAACCATTTTTTTGCTGTCCTGCTTAAGACAATGCAGAACATACTAAAATAATGGAAACAATCAAGAATTTAGCTAAAAATTATTTTGGCCACTTCATGGCCAAATACACGTAGTTGATACTGTTGTTCCTCCACATCAATGGGGACAAGAGTTTACATATCACAGGAAAATCTTTGGAAAAATTACACTGATTTCTTCACATGGCCATAAGCACTTTCACCTCATTAAAACATTCAGAGTTAAGAATGAAAGTTAAAAATAAAAGAGCAAGATAATATACTTAATAAATTATTCCAAATAGTTACTAGAGCAGCCAAGGGGAAAGGTTGGGAGTTCATCCAGAAGAAAGTCAGATTTGCTGCTGAAAAATAGCCCAACATTTCCAATGGCATTTGTCTAATGGCAAAGTGTATTTGATATTTCTACACATATAGTTGAGGAATAAAAATAGCAGCATGGAGCAACGTAACTTAAGAACTATTAATGGGCTTGAATCTACTCCTCAAGGTCAAATACTGAGAATAGCTATATTTCCATTCCTTTCAAATATATGTGAATAATGGTTCCTCTAAAAAGATACAAAAGAATCTATATTATATTACCTGATAGCAAGAATATCTTTTGTAGTTTAACTTCTATATTCTTCAGCTTTACATTCTATTATTTTTTGTAAGAAACATGAATATTCACCTGGATAAAGAATGAAAAATAGAAGCTGTAAAATTCAGAACCTGTAGGGCTATTTGTACTCTCACTTTAGTATCTATCCAGAGCAATTTCATTAGAGAATAGAGTTAAACTATCATAACATTTGTGAAGGGATAGAGAATAGAAGAATAGTCTTAAGGTTAGAAATCTTAGGTGCCTGCTATTTTCTGACTCTATCCATTATGTCAAGAGCACTTTGAATTTTAACCTTGTTCCAGTACATTTGCAGCCCTTTTTGATTTGGTATTACCTACAAATTTAATAAACCTCAGCCTAGGGTGATGGGAAGATGATGTTCTTTAGAACTTGTTATTACCCTGAAACAACGGTGCCAAGCTTGTCACTATAGGCTGCTGTCCTATAGTCATGATTGTTTCTAGAGCAGGACAAAGACATGAAAGAGGCAAAGAAAGCCTTCTGTAGATTTTACAAGTGGAACAGGAACTTATGAAGGAGCTGTCTGCTTTGCAGGCGCCAGTGCTCGTTCATTTTTTGCACCAGTCATGTCATCTTACTTCATAAAACATCTCTACCCAGAAAGCCTTTCCTCATCCTCCTCTTTCTAAGGCAGAAATGAGCTTTGTGGCCAAAATGAAGCTATAAGTCCACTTACAGAAGCATCATTTTCAGAAAGCACGTCCCTTACCCTTTCCTACAATGGTAGAGAGGTGGCCACTCTGTTTCCTACCCATTTCTCACCTCTATAATTCTTCAACTTCTAAGGCCTCTTCTGCACATTAATTTTTTAGCTTCATGTCCTCCTTTTTCCTTGTTTTTTTGCTGCTTCAGGATTCCCTCAGTGTCTTTTCTCATCTTCTGCCAACATCAAGTCAGTCTTCCTGTCACTTTTTTTCCTCTAAATCTTTCTCCCCCTCCCTCTCTCTCTCTTTCCTCCTCCTGTGATTTTCAAATTGTCTCTGTTTTTTTCCTCTATTTCCATAAAAATATTTAGTTGTACATGAAGTATGAGGGAAGGTTGAGAGAACTGTATTTGTTCAACTCAGAGAAGACCAAGCAGAAGATCTGACTGTTCTCTGTATATACCTAATGGATAAAGATTGGGCTGGAATATTGTCAGAAGTGCCCAGAAAAAGGACAGTACAGACTAGCTGGAACATGGGAAACTGAGGTCAGGTATAACGAAAAAAATGTTATTCACAGTGACAAGGGGCCAGACACTGGTGCAAGTGCTCAGGGAGGCACTGGAATCACCATCTATGGAGGTATAAAAAAACCAGCTGGACAAAGAAACCTCAGAGCAGTCTGGCTTGACTTTGACCCTGCTTTGAACACCCCCAGTGACCTCAAGTCCTACAGAGGTTCCTTCCAGCCTAAATAACTCCATGATTCTATGTAATTAAAATATCATTTACTGTCAGAGGCCACATTAACAGTGTGTGATAAAAATCACCTTTATCCAAGGCATCCCATTTTCCATGACAATTGGCTGGAGAGACTGTAGGGAGATCTGTAGGGAGATTGTGACCATGTCTTACTCTTCTCAGATTTAGTAGTAATGGGAAGTCAAGGGTATTGTAAATAAGAGAATATGTATCAAATGAAAATATTTCTGTTTACACAGAAATGAACAACTAAAAATCACCAAATTGTAATGTATTTAGGTTCCTAATAAAATAAAAAAAAAAAAATTTACAATGTCAAAATTGCTCAGAGCCCAAGTAGCCACAAGTATCTTCTACAGGATTCTGCATTTCTGCCTTTTTATAATGCTTATACCACACACCAGTAGGATTATCCTCTGTTTACTGCTCATGCTATGGGGAATCCATTCCAAAATTTTAAACAACCTTCCCAAAACATTTCCAAGCATCTTTCCTGAATCATGCTGTGCTTCTTTGATACAGCCATGTACGGGTGTGCTTGTATGGGGGAAAATAAATAAATTTAAAAGCTAAAGAAAATACTGCTGTAGGAGGACTGTCCCTTTGGAAAACTTGAAATCTAGTATCGTCCCAAAATATGTATACATGCCATGAAAGTGTTCCATACTTTCTGACTACATCAAGTCATCCAATGGCATAATCTGAGAATATAATTTTTTTTTCTATATCTTCTACTACTTTGGATTATTAGAAGCAAAGCATGCCTTGAGAGGATGTCTGCTTATTATAATGAAGTTTTTGAGATTTCACCTTCTCTGGACTTTGATATCAAGCCATAATTTTGTCCTTCCTTGTAAGTTCCTAGTACTTGGAAAACAGTATTTAATATTGCAATATTTTTCATACTACTACTACTTTGTAATCTCCTCAGCTTTACTACCCCAAATTGGTGCTGCAACATAGAAGAATAAAGTTTAGATACAAAAGCTTTAGAGCTGGAATTTTTCGTTGTACTGGATTCAGATCTACAGTGATATTGTTCCAGATATTTGCTACTTCTGGTCTCCATTGGTTAAATATAAGTTAAAAATAAGAGATCCACATGCTGGATGAAGATTTAGGTGTCGAAGGTAGCCTCCCCGCTTGGAAACAAATCCACCTTGGGTATGGTGCTCTGTTGTCCTGGTTCCCCATGGCCTGAATGGAATCCCTCCATGATAACAGCTACTATCTGAAGAGGCATTGTCACTTCTTCTTCATGTGGCTTCATACGAGAGGAAACTGGCTGAACTAGAGGAAAGAACGCAGTTTCTTTCTACAAGGGAGAGAGAACCTTCAAAGGAGATGGGCTCTGGGACTCAGCCCTGCAGATTGTACCTCTGTCAGGGGCTGAACGTGCATCACATTTTTCACTGCATCTGTACTTTTCCATCCCTGCAATTACTGAAGCCCTAGCCAAAGGGAAATCCAAACACTTAATTTAAAGCAAACAATTTATCTGTAATTGAAGATAAGAATATCGAAGACTGAAGAATATTGTTTGTTTGTAAGGAACTTGACTTGAGCTAGACATGCTTAAATAGTATAATACTGTTACCTTGAATTGCAGATGAATAAATAGTAGAAAAACAAGAAGGAGAGAAAAAGGTACAGAATATCGCCTTCTCTCGGGGCTGTGTAGAACAAGAATTTTGGCTTTCCGTTCAGCTCCACTGACTACAGAATTCGAATTTTTCCATTAATTTTTCCCAGATACACGCAGCTTTGGTTCCATCCCTCACTTTTCCCCCTCCTTCCTCCAGAAGTTCAGGTCCATGTTGATCAGAGAGTCAGTCCTTCCCTAAGGAGCACCATAGGCTGGAAATTTGTTGCTGCTCCTTCTGGGTCCTGAAGAGATTTTAAAACTAGAGCTCTGAATTCTCTGTTGGCAAACATTGGAGGAAACAAAGCTGAGCTGCATCTACCTAAAAGCAGAAGTTTACTGTCTGAATATCATTTATCAATGCAGACTATCACCAGATGTTAAGGATAAATGTCACGTAAGGAAAAAATAAGCCCTGAGTAGGGCTTTGGTAGAACCCTTGTGTCTTACAGGAATAATGATAATATAGGAATAATACAGGTAATTTTTGGAAATATAACTTTTCTTGAAAGGCCACGTAAAAGAAAATTCATATAGATTTTTCTAATCTGTAGACTATACAAATGAAGACGACATTTAAATAGTGGTAAATCTTTTCGCATATATGTAAAAGGATGGCAAAACTCCAAAACAGAATCTAGCTATGCAAAATAGTAGTACCATGGTAATAGCTCTAAGACAGGAGTGGATGATGGGGAGAAACAGTTCTGAGCTTCCATCCTTTCCCGCTCTAGCACTCATTAGTTTCCCCCACAGCCATATTGTTACAGTGTGGTAGCTTGGATGGCGGTGCTTGTAAGAGAAGCATTCATTTATTTACTCATGCACAGCAAGACAAGATCGTGCTCGTGTGCTCAGGATATTGTTATTTGACATGATAAAGTACATTTTCAGGCCTTTCCCTGGGAAAAGCTGGCTGGAGCCTGGTTATGCAGGTGCAAAGGTGTCCTGAGAAACAGCACATGCGATGGGACTCCTTAGCACAATGCCCAAGGTCAAAACCAGTTCAGCTGCACACACCACAGACCAAGTGAGATTCATCATGTGGTCTAGGAACTTGTGACTCAGTGATAATAGGGAAGTGATTCACTTTAATGAGGTGGATGTAAATATCAACTCCTTTGCACCACTGTGTGTCTTACCACGAAAAGATTCCAACTGAGTTGAGCGGAATAATTCCTTTGACAAGCTGCAGGTGTTGGGCCTGGCTTGTATTCTCTGACTGCTTGGGGTTGCTTTACCCTAGTTGTCTACAGTAGATACTACAATATAAATGATTTAATTTTTCAGTGGGAAAAAAACCCATCCCAACATGGGGCTGAAAAGTCTTCTATCATCCAATGAAAGGAAAGGATAAAACATACAGTACACAGAGCCGCTTTATATGATTATAGCAACTTGAATTCTGAAAGAAAGGAGGCTCAGAAGAGATTTCTTTTCCTTCTCAGATAGAGCTTTTGTGAAACATTGTCCTAAACAAATAAAAGATTTTTTGCTCAAATGATCTACCTTGCTGTTTTCTTTTCCTTTGAAGAATCCTGTGGTACAATAGGCAACCCATCAGGAATAATTAGATTATACGGCAGCATCCATGGAAACAATGCAGCTTTTGAAAAGAACTCCTACAGAAGATCTTAGAAATCACATCTATTATGGATATCTTTTACTATTTCAAACACATCAGAGCTCCAAATTATGGGAACTAACAGTGGGGCAAAATCTGACTGTTCCATGCTTTGTCCCTTTGTCAATAATTATTACTACAAGAAACAGTCAAGTAGTCATTGTGGCAGGAAGAACAATTGGGTGTAAGGAAGAAATTGACCATGTTTTATTCCAAGTTTTGGAAATCAGTAATGAAATCTGCACGCCGTGTGTAGCAAAATCACACCTTTCACATTCTTCAGTATTCTCTAAAAGGACATTTATGGATGTCTGAAAACTAAGAAGGAAGAGGTATCTGACAAGGGTATCTGCATTTTGGAGCCTCATTTCAGAGGCACAAGCAACTACAGACCTTGGCCTTGTGGCCATTTTTAGGACCAAGTGTACCACATCTGCTTCAATGTATTAATGATTTCAAAGCTGAAATTGGCGTAAAGGTGATAAAATTGTAAGGAAGAGTACAATAGATTTGTACTATTGAAAAAAAAGGAGAAAGATGCTGGTTCTGTTTTTCAATAATGGATTTTGAAACTTTAGAGTTTCAACCTGATGTTCCTGAGTACTGTGCTACGGATGATCAGTATTTCTACCTCTTTCTCCATTGTTACGAGTCTCATTGTCTCTGTAGATTCCCTGCTGCTCCTGGTTTCATTGTGGGGTGTGTTTGTGTCAGGAAAAGAGCTTATGTAATGAATCAGTTTCTTTACAACAAATTTAAAAAGCAGCAATAAAAACACCCACACCAGTGATTGTGTCCTGTTGACTAATTACAGTTTCAACTTTTGGAAGTACTTAGGTTCCTTAGGAAACAATGCTTTTCTGAACCTCCTTGAGATGTGTGCTCCAACATCACTGTCACACAGCCCCATGTTTCCCTGCAGAGCAGGTCCAGGAGCAGCAGTACAAGAGTCCCTCAAATGCCCTCGCAGTCGATTCCTCTACCTTAACTGGCCAATTAGAATTTCAAAGGTGAGACAATTTAAAAAGTCATCTACTAGTCAAAATAATTTTCTGTATACACTGGGATAAGTCATATTGTTAAGATTATTGGGAAAGGAAAGGCTTCTGGAGGCTTCTCTGGGATTTCAATGGCAAGTGAACTAAACCTGCAGTCATTCAGGACTTCATAGAACATATTACTGTGAGAAGGTAATAGCATGGAATTCTTAATCAAGACTGAAGTTGAACTGAAAACCAGACACACAGCAGAGTAATATGGTCAGATGAAAAAAAAAAAACCCAAATGATAAATATTTGTTAGCAAAGCTCCTACCCATATAATTATTATATGCATGAACCTATGAGAAAAAAATATCTTTTCACATATTGGTTCCTTGCCCTACTTATTGTGAAAACTGGAAGGAAGAAATGACTCCACATTTATACTGAAGACCATTACTATTATCATCTTCATCATATCATAATCATTATTATTTTTTACAGCATCTATCCTTACTATAGTGCAGATGTGCAGTGTAAGGTGATAAATCACAAACACAATGCTCTACTCCACAGGGCTTTCTAGCAGCCGTGGTTTTGGGCAGGAATGGGATTTTCTCCTAATGGTGGTTATTTGGTGTGTGCATTTCAATTCCATTTAATTAAAAAGTCTTTGCTTGAACCAGCAGTGAAGAATATGGAGGTTGCAGCCTTGCAAGGCACAGGATCTGTAGTAGCAGCATAAGCAGACTGTGAGGGCTCATTTCTATTTCCAATAAACTCAAGGCCTGAGTCATGGAAGGGGTATCCATCCACAGTTCCCACTGAATTCATCTGGAGTGTTAGGGTCTGAAAAATTAAACCAGTAACTACTATCAGCATTCCAGGGTCAGTAGTTGCTTTTGAAAGGTTACTGGGTAAAGTGCAGGCTGTGCAGAAAGCCCAGTGTTATTGCCTGAGATATTATCCTCCTAAAGAGACTCTTCCCAGTGAATTAAAAAGAAATATGTTTACAAATTCCACTTATCATGAGAATTGAGCATTATGGAAACCATGAAAGCATTAAAAAAAACAAAAAAAACCCCCCAAAAAAACCCAAAAAACAAACAACAAAACCAAAGCAGAACAGATAGATCAAAACCTCAGTAGCCGGGTAAAATGCATGACTGTGTTAAGGCAACATATGTTTATTTTGTTAAAGAACGCTGTTCATTGCAGTACATGTAGCTTCCACTGAGGTGTGCTAGCTCTCCAAAGATCACCACCCACACCCTTCTCTTGGCCAACTAAAAGTGCTGTTATATCCCTAACAATGTCCACTACTGTGCCTCGGATTGCTAACCCTTTCACGCCACCATTTTACACACAGCATGTTTTCAGGCAAGAACAGCAAAATGCCAGAGAGAAAATCTGCTAAAACAAAGGATGATTTCTCTATTTTTAAACAAGACAGTGCAATTAGTTCCTGTCCGAAACTAGCTGTCTTTGTGAGGGACTGACATGGATATTAGCTTTGAATTCATCAAAATGATTGTGTGTGTTCTTCTGGGAGAATTCTGGGCAGTCTTAGCAGTGTGAAAGAGGAGTTTTTCATGCTGTTTTGACATTTGTCTGCTTCCAGGAGCCATTGTGTGATGTTGTACCATCATTATTGCTACCACCATAATGTAAGCTCCTTCTGCTTTTACATCAGCCTGATTTCTCCATTATCCAGGCCTATTTAAACACCAAGCACACCTATTGATGTCTGAAAAAGGCAGATAACACAGTAGGGCATTTTTAAATAAGCCACATAATCAGGAAAGTAGCAGAGATCCAAAGGTTTCACAAAGGTGAGTCTGGGGAAGAGGGGAGGGGATTTCACTTTGTCAGCTTCTTGTTATTTGCAGATGCTCAAAACCAGATTACCTATGGTTTTAAGGACAGTTCATTCTAGTTGAAGAGAATAATGACACAATAATTTTCAGCCTACAGGTAATCACTTTAAATGGCCATGAGGTGAATGCTGTGGTAGCTTTCCTTCTCAGCACAAAGCTTATGAACTCCTAGTGTTGCTAATATGGAATACACATTTATCAGTCCATCATCAACAAGATACGTGTTTCCCTGAGAGACTGTCAGATCTTTAAAAGTGGCTTCAATATGAAATATAAAAAAAAGGGGAGAGGAAGGGTTTATTAATATAGCTGGAAGTAATTGAACCTTATAGTAATGTAAATATTAACATGAAGGTTGTCTCAGAGAATTACTCTGTACCGTCTCAAAGCATTACGTAGACATGCAAGAAGGATTCACCTCACCTGGTGTCACATACCTACAGTGCCAATATCTGAAGTCCCCGGGGTTCTGAATGGAAAGAAACCAGCACACTTCCACTAGCCCTCCATACGTATTTGCCTGGAATGAGAGGAAGTCTCTTGCTCTCTCTCAGCTATCAAAGGAAGCCTAGAGGACCTGCTCACATGCAGGCATCTTGCATTTTATGAAACAAGTGCCTTTCAGACTATATTTCCCTAAACACAGAAAAATCAAATGCAAAGGAAGACAACTGGATCATTCCCTTCCATTAAGTCAAGCAGAAGCTGCAAAAAGAGGTTCAGTAGGTCTCAAGAGACCCCCAAGATGCCTAGAAAGGGTACTGCAAATTTATGCTTTTCCCTTCCTCTACTGCATTTCAGCACAAGATCTCAGTTTAGGAAAGAGGCAGCATGGTCCAAGCACCCTTTCAATTAATCAGTCATTCCCCATGGTGGTGGGGTGCTGCATTCTGGAGCTTGTGTTGAGGAGCTTGTCAGATCATATCAACCTTGGCAGTCTAAAAATCTCTAAGCAGCACAGTTGTCTGGGGACAACTGAAAAA
>VZTG01021099.1:321942-366178 GCA_013397845.1 Melanocharis versteri | reverse complement strand
AAAAAAAAACAACCCTCACTAAATGGCAAATCAACAACCCACTAGGATATAGTCTTAGATACAGCCAGGACATTACTCTAGTGGGAAATAAACCTCCAATTAATTTTGCCAGTTTAGGGAACTACATTGAGAGGACTGCTCAGGTATGATGGAGCTAATGCATGTCAGGAGCACATGGGAAAAATGCCATCTGGAAGGCAGGAGATCCCTTTCATATGACAATTTTGATTTGTAGGTTGAGATGCTGAAACAAGCAGATTCAGACACTTGTGCATTTGCATTGCATTTTGATGACTCTACAACAGAGCTTGTCAATATTTCTTTTTTTTTTAGCTGAGGTCTGCTGGTGCTTTAACTGAGATCTGTTCAGCAAGAACCTCCAGCTTTCTAGCCTCAAAGCTGGAAAATTAAGTGGCACACTCTAAGTGCTCTTCAAGAGGTTTTGGAAATGACAGATCTCCTATTGCAGCCTAAGAGACACAAGAGGACTTGGATCTGGGATCTGTCTTTTAAGAATCCCCATCTTGAAATAAAACACAATAAAAGCTGTGAAGGATGCATTTGAGGGATGGACAGTGAGTCAAACAGGGGCACCTCAGACCAGAGGATGAGCCGAAGAGTGAGGTTTTGCCAAAGGGTTACACAGTTATGAGATTAAATTATAATGTTACAGTAAATATGAGAAAAGCCTAAAGAGAAGAAATTATGGGCTCTTGAAGTAATTTTAGAGGGAAAATCGTCACTGCTGGGTTCATAATTTGCATAGATTTTTATGCAGCCATATATTCAGTGTTTCAGCACAACAGTGGTCTTGCAGGACATCCTGCACAACCTTTGCCGGCTACAGCTCCAAAGAGCCAGGAGGTTGGGCCACTCTCTTTCAGTGTAGGAGCATGATGGTTTGCTCAAAGGGCTTTTGCTACCAAAAAGGCAAAACTATTGAGGATGGAAACCATCAAGCTGCCAGACTTGGCCAGCTCCACCCAGACAAGTGAAGAAATGCCTGTGTTGGGGACTGCACTGGGTGTGCGAGCACACATTTCCCTGTGCCTTTAGATTAATCTCTCCCCAAATCCAGTACTAACAGGCTCTTAGCCTATCAGCAAGGTCTGGCTTTAGGCATAGTGAAGTAGAGCAATTTCTAGGCTGACAGGCTCCAGGAGTGGAGAATGACCAGAATGACCAGCCTTTATTGGCACAGACCTGCTGCTAAGCCAAAGTAGCAGCAGCCATGATGTGGGATGGCACTAGTCCCTCCTGTGAGCAGTAGTGATTTCACAAACCCTCTCATCTCAAAAAGTGTTAAATAGGCAGAAAATCTGGCTCTCCAGGGCTCTCCTCAGCATGCTGCTGCATCACTCACTTTTCCTTTGCTCCTTTTCCTTCAGTAAAGCAACCCTACCCCAGCATACCCTGTGCTCCTCATATGCAAAACCTCTACCTGTGCTCTGAGGAAGTCATGTTCATCCTTTGCAAAAGCAGTCAGAGAATCTTACTGAATTTTTCAGCAGCAATGAGGCGGGTGGAGACAGGGTGGAAATAGAAATATTTTTAAAAGGGGGTAAAAGATGCTGATATTATGAGAGGAGGAATTGGAATTCTAGCCACTCACCATTCACTCACACCACAAATAACCAAATATTTGACCCAATTTTCTGTCCTCTTTGCAGAGTCTGGCACTAAAAGGATTCTTGATTATCAAACAAATATGAGCACCAAAATACCACTTCTGCACTTGTAAAAGAGGCTCCAGTAAGTCTACCTATGTGTGCTTGGAGTCTTTCAGAACAGCCAGTAGAGTTAAAAATTAAATGAAATCTGAAATATGGCTTTTTTATTGTTTGTTTCTTTATGCCATATAATAAATGCCTAAAATACTTTTTAAAGACAGTGTTCAAGAGTGCCTGGAACCAAAACTTTGGCTGAATCTCTTTATGGAGACAGCAGGAAACCGCAAACTTTAAATCCACACTGAACTTTCCCAAAGATGGAGCATTCAGACTGATGATTTTGATACAGATCCATGTGTAACCATAAGGTCAATGTTAGATTTTGGGGTGTGTGGTTTTTTTATTATATTTTTGTGAGTGATAGGTAACACAAATAACATTTGCCATATACTGAATGCATTTTAACGCATCTCAGTCACTGTTCATTATTATCAGATGTCCCTTTTTTTTTGTTTGATGTTAAGAAAATTGTGCTCTTCTATCAATTTCAGGGTGTGAGTGCATAAGAAAAAAACCCCTAAACATATTTTCCTGTTTTCAGAGGAATTATAGACAAAGGGTTACTTTTGCCAATGAACTACAAATTCCTTTTCACCTTCCACATTCTCTTCCTGGTCTTTAAACACCTCCCACCTCCAACAACAAAGAACATCAGCCAGAGAATTGATTTCTGGAGATATAGGTATGAGTTTTTCATGTTAACATGCAGATCTGGTTTTCTGTTGCCAGGCCATATTCCAATCAGAGAAGATTTTTTACATCATCCAAATTTTTATTATTTTGCGTTATTCACGTTCTTATTTTGCAGACCAATATGCGTTCCTACAGTTATGCTCAGAAGCATATAAAAAGCCAAGGGAATTTGAGATCATTCCTTCACATCACTAGTAATCTCAGCAGGCTAAGTAGGCACAGACCAGATTTTTCTGGGTCTAGTGTCTTTATTTTAAGAGAATTTGCTACAGGATCAAAACTTATTTGTGAGGATAACTGGAAATGTCATCGTTATGAGGCAACCAAGTAAAAACAGATACATAAATAGAAAAAAGAAAGTTCTTTATATCCAGCAGTGATGAGCTTATGCCTAGAACAAGAAAGGAGTCGTGTCTATCCCTAATGCTACAGTCACTGTAGATTTTCCTAGCTTTTACAGGAGCAAGGGTCTGAGTGGTGAGAACTTATAAATCAGAAGAATGGCTTAGGTGAATACAAC
This sequence comes from Melanocharis versteri, assembly GCA_013397845.1. NCBI lineage: Eukaryota > Metazoa > Chordata > Aves > Passeriformes > Melanocharitidae > Melanocharis > Melanocharis versteri. The sequence continues at coordinate 363,235 of VZTG01021099.1, read as the reverse complement.
CTCTCATCTGAGGCAATGGAGAAAATCAGATCGTTAAAATATGACTCTGATTCAAGCCTGTTTTTTGTTGTACCCTGTGCTGAATGACAAGAAGATTTTGGGATGAGAAACTGAAATTAATGTATCAAATATATGCATCCTTTCCTCTAATTGTAGAAAATCTCATCTTAAATCTGAGTGTTAATGGTATTTTTAAGAGATTTGACTATTTATATAGATGTCTGATCCTGCATGATGCTGAATTCCATTACAACACCTTGGTTTTTGTAGGAGTGCAGGAAAAGGCATCACCTTTATGGAATTGAAGCCTGAAGGCATGGGGAGCCTATTTTTAAAACTTCTAGTCTGTAGAAATTTGTCAGTAACATCTAGTCTGAACAACATGAGAGAAACTGAAGCCTGGCTGACCTACATTGGAAGAAGCAGTTCCAAAAGCTTGTCCACTGGGCAGAGAAAGATGCAAAAGCTGAACCATTCCGAGAGAAAAAAGAATGAGTGCATGATAAAGATACCTGAACATATTATTCACTTTAAAAGCATGCAAAACCAAAGGAAAGGCATTTAATATCAAAAGAGGACAAAGAAGATTCAACAGAGCCTCGGTAAAACAAGATACAGTTGGCTAAGGAGCAACATCATGCAAGACCACAGAGGATTTTGGTTTCCTGAAGAGAATCTCTTGGGTCATTCACCTTTTCGTAGATTTGAGCTAGGTAATAGTAATACAGTCTTCAAAGAGGAGGGGGATGAAGGATAATTAAAAGTGAGTTCTATTAGAACCATCTCAGACAATTAGGGATCTCTTTTTAAACGGAAGTTTCTCTTCAAGGAAAACCTCTTCCTTCATGCTAAATGGGAACAGCAACGTTATTCAGAGTGACAAATTTCCTCCTAGGAATATTTCAAGAGAATAACAGTGATACGCATCCTGTAAAACATCAATTGCACATATGGATGTGTTTGAGGAAGCCTTGACTTTATATCTTTGACACAAGCAAAATAAAGATGAGTACAAGTGCTATAGTTTCTTTTAAAACTGTAACATATCATGACTTGTATAAGTAAAAAAGGGACAACTACAGGATTCCACAAAAATACCTATTTTCTTGTAACCCTAGAAAGTCAAATCCACATGCCTCATCCAGAATTTGATTCAGATCTCTTATAAATGAGCATCCTTATATATGTAAGTCATATGACTATCTCTTTATTACACCCTAGTGTTAAATTTCATAGCTTTGGAAGATATTTGAGAGCATGGTTTGCATTATTACCCTTTCTCTCTTTTTCTGTCCCTCTTCCAGGATGAAAAACCAAAACATTACTTTAGATTTTTGGTTGTTTATACATAACATGTAAACCACTGCACAGCTGAAGACAGTGCCTCCTCAGGCTTGCCATTTAGGCTTTCTGGTTTGTATTTGTGTCCAGTTGATATTTGTGAGAAGTTCTTACAGACACAGGATGAGTCAATAAGCAGGGAAACTTTTTGTTTCATTTTGCGGTCAGTTTTCCAGCGAGTTAAAATATGCAGAAATGTGAAGCCATGGCAATTTAAGAGCAGAGTGTGGAAGAGGACTCCTTAGAGCCCAAAGTCAGCCAAAGGTGCCCAGAGAAATGAAAAACAAACAGAAAACCCCAAACCAAACTCAAAAGATACTAGAATGATAGAATCATAGTGTTGGTTGGAAGGGACCTGCAGAGGTGGTTTAGTCCCAATCCCGGCTCCAAGCAGGATTATTGCCAGCACTAGGTCAGGTCAACCATGGCTTTGTCTGGCTCTGAGGATGGAGATTTCACAGGGTCCCAGTGTAACCTGTTCCATGGCAGCACCACCCTTTCAGTGAGGAGGATTTTCCTAATGCCCATTTTGAACTTTCCAAGCTGGAATTGGTATTTTTCTGCTTCTTGTTCTATATTCTGCCACAACCAAAAAGAGTTTGACTTTCTCATTTTTGTAGCTGCCTTTAAAGAAGCCAGTGACTGCTATTAACCACTACCAAGCATTCTTTTTGTCACCCTGAAGAAGTGTGGTTCTGTCATGGTCCACTTGTATGTCAGGTGTTGCTATAATAGCAAAGCTACCTCACAAATCCTGGATCATTATCTCCACTGGCAGGTGAAGAAGATGCACAGCCAAGAAAGAGTTTTCCAGCAATACTGACCTTTTGAAATGTTTGGAAACCAAAATAAGTTGCCAAGGATCTGAGCAGAACAATCAAGGTCTAACTTCAGACAACCCGGAAGACTAACAATATGTATTAAGCTTAGACAGTGAGTGGGCTACTAGAACTCCATTAGACCAGGAAGGGAAAATCACATATATGTTTGGACAATGTACTGATTATGAGATTTCCATGTGCAACACACAAAGAAACGCATCTCTTCCTTCTTTTCTTGCAATGCTGACATGCTTTCAAATGTAAAATGCTATGCAAAATATTTTCCCGCAATTTTTCACCACTATTGAAATATCCTTATGATTTTTTTTTTTCAGATTATTCTACTTTGCACACTTGTTTTGGTTATTGATAAGCACTGTTTCTGAACACAAGTAGGAAATGTTTAGACTCATGTTTAGGCTATTTCAGTTGGAGGGGACCTACCTCATCTAGTACAAATTCCTGACCGATTCAGGGTTTACCAAAAGTTCAAACATCTTCTTAAGGGCATTGTACAAATGCCTCTTAAACACTGACAGACTCAGGGCATCAACCTCTGTAGAAACCTGTTCCAGGGTTTGACCACCGCCTCAGTAAACAAAAGTTTCCTAATGTCCAGTCTAAAACTCCTCAGATGCATCTTTGAACTATTCTTACACGTCCTATCTCTGGACCCTAGGGAGAAGAGCTGAGGACTTCCCTCTCCACTTCCCTTTCTTCCAAACTAGACAAGACCGAAGCCCTTAGCTGCTCTTCATGGGACATTCCGTACAGCCCTTTCACCAGCTTTGTTGTCCTCTGGATGCATTTTCAGAATCATGGCATCCCAAGTCAAAAACACCTCAAGGATCATCTGGTCCCATCTTTCTTGGCAAAAGCACCATCTAAACAAGATGGTGCAGTTCCCTCTTCAGTCAAATGCTAAAATTCTCTTACGCTGGGTTTCTTTCCATCCTGGGAAGATTATTTCAATGGCTGATTGTTCTTATTGTGAAAAAAATCTCTTTTGTTGAATCAGAATGTCTTCAAGGGTAACTTGTACCATTACCCCTCATTGTTCCCATGTGACTCCTCATAAAAACAGGGTCTCCCTCTTCTTTGTAGCCACCCTCTAAATATAGGAACATGGTGATAAGGTCTACCCCAAGCCTTCTTTTCTCAAGGCTGAACAAACCCAGTTTTCTCAGCCTTCCCTCATATGGCAGGAAAGGACTGTAACATTCTTCTTTAATTGTGGGGTCCAGAACTGAGCACAGCACTTAAGGCGAGGCTGCATCAACACTGAATACAGTGGGACAATCCCCTCTTTTGACCAGCTGGTTTGATGCCCCCTGGAATGGGGTTTACCCAGGCCTGCTCTGCTGACTCAGACTGAGGCTGCTGACCAGCACCCCCAGATCCCTTCCTGCAGGGCTGCCCTCCAGCCATTCCTCTCCCAGTTTACACTGTGTCTGTTATTACTTGATCCTAGGTGCAGAATCTAGTATTTTGACTTGTTGAATTTCATCCCGTTAATCACAGCCCAATGATCCAATCTATCCAAGATCCCTTTGCAATGCATCTTCTACCTCAGGGGAGCCAACAGCACCTCCCAGCTTGGTATCAACAGCAAACCTGCTAATGGTGCATTCAACTCCTGCACCAAGATCATTGATAAAGACTCTGAACAGAGCTGGTCCTAAAATTGAACCCTGAGGAACAGCACTGGACCAGTCTCCAGCCAGGTGTACCCCGATTCACTGCCACCCTGTTCACAGCCCTGCTGTTCAGACACTTCCTCACCTAGCCCCCTCATCCCACAGCTGGGCAACTTTTCCAAAAGGGTGCTGTGAGGGAGAGTATCAAAACCCTAACTAAAATCCAGAAAAGCTCCATTGACTGCCTTCCCTTCATCCGCTTGGCAGGTGACCTTATCACTGAAGGGTGTCAAATTAGTTAAAATAGGGCTTTCCTTTTGAGAACCCCTATTGACTGTGCCTGATGATTGTATTATTCTTTAAATGCTTTACATTTAAATAATATATCTTCCTATTTGGCTATAATAATAATAATAATTATTGTCTGTAACAGACACAACCCTATGTCACGTAGCAGATTTCTCATTGTGCTAGATAATGTACAAAGAGAGAATAAAAGGCTGGTGCTGTTTGGGAACTGGTTTCTTGTGTCATCTGGTGTTGTTTCAACTCCCCATTAAGAAAATTGACATAAGACGGAAACCAAATAAATTTCCTGGAGAGCTACAAAACTTGAAAGAATAAGTGTTTCTTAGATATTTGCTATCCATGACCAAAATATGATTGCTGTGAGTATTCTTGGAAAATGAACAGAAAAGGGCCATGAATTTTAAACACATTTCAGGAAATGTACATGATTTTTTTTTTCCAATTCTGTCCATCTGACTTTATTCACATCTACGGTATATTATATTGCTTGTGCAGAGCTACATTCAGAATGGGTATAATTCCATTGAATTTGGTGGAGTTACACCAGGCATTAAAGCAGTCCACCCACTGACTTTACTTTTGAAAGCAAATCTGTTCAATTGTAACAGGCACCACATTATGTCTTTGCTAAATTCAGAGTCATTCTTCCACCCGAGGGCTGCCCCTTCTTTGTATGCACCTTGGTCCTTTCTTCACTTTTTATTACCACACTGCTCCCTCAACATGATTGCATCTGCATTTTATTAGGATTACTGCTACTGTTTAAGAAACACCATATCTCACTGCATCCTGCTGTGTTTTAATATTTCCTGGTTTATTCCACTTGTATTTCCTTTAATAGATAAGTATATATTTTCACATGCAACAAAATCAAACTGCTTTAGGGAATAAATTGATAAATTGGCATCTAGAACACTGCTAAGCATCCTAACTCCGTGCCAGGCTCAGAGGAAATATCAGGGCTGCCAGTTACATTGGCTGAAGAGTCTGGCTGAAGACTACAGCCAGCCAGGAGGAGATTGTCTGTCTGCTGGAAATGATTACTGTCATTATTTAGACTTGAAGTGGTGCTTTCTGCTTCCTGTTCAAACATAGGCAAGGTACAAGAAACCCTGCCCCAAAAATCATACAATACAGCTTGAAGCAGGCAAGCCATCAGAGAGAGACAGTGATTTCTAAGGGGGGGCAAGGGCAGGGTGGAGGAGGGAAATAAATGTTTTAAGTAAAGAAAAAACCTGCCAAAGTTCCTTTTGCAAAATACATGTGCACATACACGTGTGTTTGTGTATAAACAGACTTATGTTTTAAAGACTCAGCCTCTCTGTCACATGGAAAAGCACCCTGACCATTCAGTGGTCCCCCCCAGTTGTACTTGGTAACCACTCTGAAGACCCTGGGCAGCTGAGGAAACCTGCAGGGAGGTGCCATGCAGTGACAATTGCAGTCTCAGGGCTCCATACCTACAAGAGCCTTACTAAAAAGGCAGCATTATCTAACATGGGTGCAGATTCGGCCCATGGGCTGGGAATAAGCTACGTCAGGGAGGGACTGCTATTGCTGCCAGTCAAGTGCTATTGCCAATTTAACATGAAAATATTGGTAAGTAAATACATTAACACCTCCCATACACATCCTGTGCCTTCCTGTCCCAAAACCTGAAGCTTTGGAGCAGAAATAGAAGCCCCAGGGATGCCTGGACGATAGCTGCTAAGGTGCTGGAGTGAACTTTGTCATGATAGTCCTGTAGGATCCATGGGTTTGCTCAGACCGTGTCCAAAGACATGCTTGCAGACTTGCAAAGGCCAGAAAATCTGTCCTTGAGGGCGTTTTCTGAGCCATCTCTACCAGACAGTAGCCTGCCATTCCATCCTTCCTCCACCTTCTTTCTCTTTTTGTCCTGAAATCCTGCACTATATAAATCCAGGGCTGCAAATTTCTCTCTGGAACATCTTCCTTTATTTAGCTGGTAGATCCAATATTGTGTAACATGGAGTGAAAAAAACAAAACAAAACAAAACAACAAACCTCAAACAATTAAAGCAAAGTAATAAAGCTATCTCCAAACAACAACAAAAAACAAAGAACAGCTGACCAAACCAACATCCCCAACCTTCCTTTCTGCCTCTATCTACCCAAGCTGTAACATGTTTTAGTCTGAGGAGAAGGAGATTTGGTCAATGAAATGAAGGTGAGATACAAACTCGACAGGTTCTCTGGAAAACCATTTACTTGATTGTTTGCATCTTCTAATTCTTCATGCATTTCAGACATTAAAAAATCCCCAACATATTCAGCCTACCAACCTCCTGGACAGAGAGGATCCAAAGGGTAAAAGAAAAGCAAAGAGATTAGGATGTGCAAACAGAATAGGAGAGGAGCTGGATGACTGCCTTATAATGAAAACTGATATCACTGTAAGCCAATGTAATAATTCATCTCAGCTGATAGATCAGCTAACTGCTAATATATTGTGAATACAATAGACAGTCTGGGCTCTGTAAGATTAATGTTTTTCTGCATGCAAGCTGCAACTAAAAGGGCTATTTTCCCCTTTCATTAATCTAGAATAAATAATGGTTATCATATTGCATATCTCTTGCCTTATCTCTGACAGTTTCTTCATGCTGAAATAGGAGGTTGTTGCAGTATGAAACAGTTTCTTGGTGTGTTCTGTGTGCGAGACAGAAAGGGAGTCATTCATGCTGGAAAATATCTGGCAGAATTTCAAAGTTGCTTCCCTTTTTAATGAGTCTTGAATGCAGTTGCAATGTGTTCCTGGAATTATAAGTACAGTTAGATATGTGTTTCTGTTTGCTGTTGGTGAGTTATTTCTTCTCTTTGCTGCTCAGTTTCCAGGTGTTCACTGTGAGCAAGCCTATGGTGAGATTAGAATGGGAAGTAGGGTAAATTCTGATTTCTGGGTTTTGCAGTGTCTCTATAAATCTGTAGGATGAGTAATCTGTTGTGATGTGACCTATGAAGTATCATGCAATATAAAGAGTAGGAGCAACTTACGTCTTGGTAGTCCTGACATGACAGGCAGGGTAAGATCAATATAGTAATTTCTAACACTTGCTTAAAACTATTTGACACTTTTGTGAGAGTAGAAGGTTGAGAGACCTCCTTGGTCATTGAATTCTGCTCCCTGTGATAACTGGCAACCATATCACACCATCCCCTTGGCACCCACCTTCTCCAACACAAATTTCTTGTCCTCACCATGCTCCGACTTCTGTGAACAGCTTGGTGAATTTAACTAAACATCACCAGCTCTGTGCGCACACCAGCTTTTCACGTGTTGTCAGAGGCTGGGGCTTTTTTTCGGGAACTTACTTGGGGTTAGCACCTTCTGCAGGTTCTCAGTGTCTGGATCACAAATCCAAAGGGAAGTTGCTGTTAGGCTGAGAGGGCTGAGAGCTGCAAGGTGTCTGCTCCTGAGAGCTGCACTACACGTGTGAGATGCACTTTGCTTCTGGGTATGGCTTGTGCAGAGACCATCTTACCGCTCTCCTGGAGGAAAGCACAACGTCTGGGCAATTAGATTTTTGGAGGGCAACAAGAGGAATATCTCTGTGTGGGTCAGTCCAGAAACGTGCAGGGGAGGTTTTGTGATATTCCTTTTTGTGCCCCTGCAGAGACCCGCAAACTTGATTCGGATCTGACACTGGTGGAGTAATGAAAGGAATTGGCCCAATGTTGCTTTCTTTTGAAAGGCTGAAACTGAGGCAATTCCTAGGAGCTGATGGACTTCAGCTCCTCCTTCCCATGTGGGGGAATGGCTTCAAACTGAAAGTAGGTTTAGATGAGATATTAGGAAGAAATTCTTCCCTGTGAGGGTGGTGAGGCATTGGCACAGGTTGCCAGGGAAGTTGTGGCTGCCCCATCTCTGGGAGCATCCAGGGCCAGGTTGGACGGGGCTCTGAGCAACCTGGTCTAGAGGAAGATGTCTCTGCCCATGGCAGGGGGTTGAAACAAGATGATCTTTAATGTCCCTTTCAACTCAGACCATGCCATGCAGATTTGCAACCTTATGTAAAACTTTTAGGCTGAAAAAAACTAGAAGGATATAATTATTGCATTCTTTTAATCCATCTACCTCTTTAAAAAAAAAAGAAAAAGAAAGTCCTTTCTTTACAGCATAAATTCCAGGTCACATTATCTAGAATATAACCTAAATATGATTGGCTAAAATAACATCCTATCAGCATGAAAATGATAGAAAAGATCCACATAAAATGGCAGTATGTAGACAATAATGGATTCCCCCTTTTCCCAAACTGAGATGCAAAAACCATTTTTCCCTTGCTTTTTTTTTTTTTTTTGCTGGTTTTTTTTTTTTTCCTATTAGGAAAATGGATACTTTATCAGTGCCTGAGTAAAAATAATGCAAAATTTAATAGTGATTTGTTTGAAAATGTTCAGACTGCACCTTTATTATGTTTGTTTTAACTGGTTATCTCATTTTTTCTGATGATCGTTATAAGTTTTGCCCAAATGCTCTTTCCCCTCTCCTCAAAAAAAATATATATAGTATGCAGAAATTCATAATTTGATAACCTCTGCTGCCATAGTGATTAGAAACATTGTCTTTCAGAGAAAGAAGCTATATTTCTACATTTGTGGTTTTTTCATATAGCCATCTTATCTTGCTGGAAGTAGACAAGCAGCTGATTGAGTAAAAAAGAAGAAATACATCCTCTATGCTTATTTTTTTAGTTCAGAAAAGGAATACTTTTCATACATGCATTTGTGGTGCTCCAATTTTTCTAAAAGGAAAAAGCAATAAATTTGCTAAAACAGCCAAAAGAGCTTTCAGAGAAATGAATGTAGGTAGACCTTTGATGGATAGAGGTCAACAGAAATGAGATCAAAGAGCAAATCTGATGACACACATTTTCTGTGATTCAGATAAAATGAATTTATCTCAATATAGAAATAAAAAGTGCTAAAGGAAAGGGGATGTTTAAGCCCAACAGGAAAGGAAGGAAAAGATATGGCCACTGGAACCAGGTAGCATATCAGTTCCTAGGAGACAGGAAGACATTCTTTCATGCTTTGTTTGCAAAACTAAACCCAATTCAATTGATACTATGCCACTGAAGAGTTAAATCTGTGTATAAATTATTGTAACAACTTATTGGAATGAAGGAGAAAAAAAAATCCTGGAAGTGGAAATTTAATACCTTTAGTAGTCTATGGAGAAAATCAGATTGGGACAGTAAACTGCAGTGACATCATTCATTATCACAGCGGCAGGCAAAGAAATGGTAGATGGCCAATAAGGTACTTTGATGTTGAGGTTTCTCCATCTCTGTCTACAAGTGAATATACTTTTTATTATGTGATGAACAAGAAAGCTGTTTACCAGATTTGCAGTTCTGAGCATATTAAAACATCTTTAAATTTAGTTTCAAACACTAAAATACCTGTTATTCTCCTTTCAGGCTGCCTCAGAAACGTAGTGTTTACTTGCAGCTATTGAAACCAAAGAAAATGGGTTGCTCTAGTTATTTTCATAACTAGTACCAAAGTGTATTCCCACGCTAACAATTCTGGAGGTCATTACATGTAGCTTGTAATTTACTATATTCAAACACAAGTATTCTCTATGAAACACACCCTGTTGATTCATAGTAGGCTTTGCTCATGTTTGAGATATATAGGTATTTCACTTCTTCATTTGGAGAAAGCAAAGGGGGCTCAAGAGACTTAAAGTCTGAAGTTGTTTATCCCTGCTTCAAGGGAAGCTGTGAAATAGTTTGTCTCCTCAGTGACTACAGGACTTCTAAACAAATGTAACTTTCCAGCACTAAATTTGGATTTTGATATATTCCACTACAAATTTGCAAACCTCACGTACTAAGAAAACCATTCTTTGACATATCTACATGCAAGTAATATCAATATATCTCACCCAGTTGGTGCGGCTGGGTGGCCAGAAAAATAATTTTTTCTTCAGATTACATTGGTCTTTTTTCTGGAAAGTAAATGGTCTTTATAGGTCCCCCAAAGACCCATAAATATTTGAAAACACTTTTAAAATGATCATCTGGGGCTTTTGGCAACTATGTTGAGGTATCCATTTCACGAAGTGTATTCTCCCAGCACCTCACAATGGCTTGCTAATCACACATTCCCTGGCTCACTCACACACATAAAACTACTGCTGTACATTTGATGCATTTATAGCACATACACAGAATGGATATTATTTGATACATATGGGCAAAGGAAGCCATTTCAGTATGGAAAGGTAATGCCCACTCAAACCTTGACACGCTTTTGCTATTGCTGGAATCTGAAAAACTTATTTTTCTGCACTTTAATAGAATGAAACTGATTTATACTACGTGTAGAACAAATAAGATTTCATACAAATAAGTACTGTAACAGCTTTATAAAGAGCACCTTTACTTCATTGGATAAAAACATATCTTGTTTGGATTTGTTCAAAATTTGGTGGCTGTATCCCGTTAGGCAAAGTTAATTGTACATGTATTTGCAATAAACTTGGGACCATCTAATTTAAAAATGAATCTCTCAATCCTCTAATCATTGAATCTGCTAATGTAAATATGAGCAGTTCAGTAATTGGGGGACTTTAAAATACTTCACTAGAAAGGGGACACTGTGCAAGCTGTTACAAAGTTAATACATCAGCCAACTCTAACTATTACAAAAGAAAAAAAAGGAAAAAATCTCGATATAATTTTGTGATTCAAATGAGTGAAAGACATTGTGTCTCTGTTTATTATCAAGCCCCAAAGTTGAGAATCTGCCCACAAACCTTGGGGTTATACAGTTTTGAACAATTATGCTTTCTGAGTATTTCCTGGTTTTGAAACCCTCTCTTTTCCAGTGCATGCACGACCACGAGTTTTATCAGCTCTAAAACATTACCATGAGTAAATGATTTCAGTTCCAGCTGCAGCAGGGAGGCTCTCCTTCCTGCAAGTATGATCCTGTGAATGCTGCAGCTTCACACACCACAGCAAAACTGCCTGCAGGGGAGACCAAGTTTGGAGCCTCCTTGCAAAAATGGACTGAGCTTATCAAGCAATTGCTCTGCTTTCAGTTGTAGGAGTATTTACACCAAAAGGTAAAGGCTGATACATTTTGTGATTGCAGTCTTTGTAATAAAAATCTAGGGGGGAAGAGGAAAGGCAGGATGACCTTAGAGTCAAGGAACTGAATTTAGATCTTTGAGATGAGTTGGGTTCAGTTCTTTCCTTTCCCTGAAAGCTCTTAAAAACGATGGTGAAAATTATTTGATCATCTCATTTCCTAATCTATTAAACAAGGATAAAAGACTGCCTTTGCAGTCTTTCCTAAAAAGACTCCTCTATTTAGCAGCTAACTGCTTGAGGAGGTGATAACATCTCATTATGGGTACATTTAGCACAGAGATTTCTGAGACCTCAATCTCACTGAGTACCCTTCTGACATAAAATATTGGAAAATCTTCTTTTACAAATTACTCTGAAGGCTGGGTGTCATCTGTTGGCGGATTTCTGCCCATTAGCTTTTACAGGTGCAGAGTCGAAGCCTGAGCTTTGGCCGAGTATGACTTGGTGACACTCCCATCCCTGTGCTGCACCTTGGCTGCCTGCTTGGCTCTCTGACAAGTTAGAGCCCTCCCAATTTCTGCACAGAGATACGGCACCAGAACACTGAAGTGCTCTTCTGTCAGGGCCAGCTGTTGATTCTTCCTTTCTGACTGGTTCTCATGCACACACAAACTGAAAGAACCAGCAAGCAAATCTACAAACCAAACAAATGCTGCCTTCCCTGGTGCTAGCTTTGCCAAACTACAGCTGCAGCAGCGAAGACCTTGAAGCCCCTCAGGTGTCTGTTCTGCAGTGGCAATCCCTGCGTGGCAGCCAGAGGGCTTGCAGCAGCCAGTGTCAGCAAGAAGGGAGGCCGAGTTCTCTTTTCTCTCTGTCTGACCTCCAGTGAGGGCTTTGCTGTAGATGTGATGAGAGCTGGGGTCTTGCAGGCTTTGGCTGGCAGCACAGTTCAAAGCCAGCTCAGAGCTGAGAAGCAAGATGCTGCTCTGAGCCATGGGCTACCCTGTCAGATGTGACACTGGGACACCACTTCTGAGTCATTCTAAACCCAAGAAATTCTCTCCTGACGTGCCCTCCTTTGTTTGTATGGAGCTATTTAATCTCTGTTGTAGCAACAGGTCTGGAACAGTTTATGTAGAGAATGCACCAGACTGACAAACTGCTACTATGTACCAGAGAGAAAGGAAAGAAAAAGAGAAAGATGCTCTAACACTTCCTAAATGTATCAATATAATTCATATGTATCAATAAACTCTCTGAATAGTTTTTTCTTGCCACATTTCCTTTATCTAATCACCTGAAAATAGGAATCATTGTGTAGGACTCTAAAAATTTGTCCTGCTTGACCTGAATACCAAAACCAAATTCTGTCAGTAAAATAATTTTAATCACAAATGAAACAATGACGAAGTGTTAAATACAATAAGCCAGAAAGTTTTTCCTAATGCTGCAGTAGGTATGGAGGGAGAAAATCACGATGCACTCTAGGTACTTTCTGCTACCTGACTTAGTAACTTACTCTTATTAGATGGAGAAATTGCAATGGTTTCAGGGGGCATAAGTTACTCACTGACAAAAGCCTCTTTAGCATTAATTTCTTCTGTTTTACAAGCAAAGACAAAAGAATGCCCCAGGACAAAATCCTGTCCATAAACCCATAGCAAGTTCTCATAGCTGTTATCATCCTGCTAATTAAAAACTCTAATATATCCTTGGTTTTGTTGATCTGGAGTATTGTGCCTTCATTAAATTCCTAGGTATTAGAAAGACATAAGACGGAAAGATCATTCCTGCTCCTAAAGCCCCTGATCAACCTTTACATGAATACCAATATAGGTTTAGATGAAAGATACATACACATATATATATATACACACGTGTGTATGTATAGACATTATTAGAACACATTTGATTAACATAGTATTATCTTTTCTCCACAGGCTTTCTGTATAAACAATGAGAAAAAACACCCTTTTCATACAGCTCTGCTTTAACTTTGTACCTGGTCTGGATGTGAAAAATATGTTTTGCTTCAAAAGAGCTATTAAAGATTAGACTGCCACATTTTAGTATTTTCACTTCTTCTTATCACAATACTAAAGAGCCACTTCCAAATGTGCTTAACACAGGTCTGACCTCCTATTACAGTCAGTATATGTTTAACCTCAAAAACTAGCAGGTTGCTGCAAAATGTAATTTAGATTACTAGTGTTTTATGGGTGGCGAAGTAACCCAGTTCACAATTTTTGCATGAATAATAGTAACAATTAGAACAGGCTTGGCTGAAAACATCTATAATAAACACCTCTAAAGTTTTACAGATTTGGGGGATTTTTCACAGATGAAAAGAGATATGCTAATCTGAAAACGTAATGCACTTGGAAAGGAAGCACACTCTTCTACCAGCAACTTTTTGTTCCTATTAAAATTTTCTGCAGCCATTCATCCTTCACACACACCCAGAAAATATCTGTATTATTTTGACAGCAAGGGGGAATGGTCATTGTTGAAATTTACAGCAAATAAATTTAAGCAAATCGAAGAGGTTAATCAGAAACGATTGTCACTAAATACCAGGGAACCAGCCCTGTTATAAGTGTGACATGCACACGCTCAGTGGCACTGCTTTTCTGAGCAGCACTCTCCGTGGGCACGACTGATGGGCAATATTATAAAAGAGGCACTACACACATTTCTTCACCCAACGCAGGAGAGAAAAAACACAGGAATTCGCCTCGCATTATCCAGGTTGCTCACACTAATCAATACCCAATATGGATAATCCAGCAGCTAGCAGTGTGGTTGCTCATTTTTATTATACAGACCACATGTTCCTGGGACCTGAAAATGTCAGGGTCAGCAGTGTGGTAAAAGCAGTAGGTAAAGGGCACAGGAAGACCTCACCAAGAGCACAACTGGGCCTCTGTTAAGCACATGCCTTGGTGGGATCTTTGACAAGATGTGCCACAGTGATATTTTTCATAATTAAATCTCCCTAATGTAAAATCAGGTGCAGAATCTTCCATGATACTCTCATTATCCAGAATTGGATTCTTATTACTTTTATTTTTCTGTAGTTCACAAGCACATATAAAAAAATGACATTTCTATGTCCACATATCTGACAACCTAGATGTATTCAGAAGGAAAAAAATGCTCCCAAAGAATAGTTTTGCCCTGTGAGGAACCCTGAAACAAAATTTTTTTCTCAAGTTCTGAAATAGTGTCCCATCACAAAAGCAAGACCACATAAAGTTGCCAGTCCATCCAGCTTTTTCTTTCTTGCAGGTTCAGAAAATAACCAGAATGTGTGGTTGGCAGGGTATTCCAGTACCATGTGTTCCAGGCTCTTAATTTTTTTTACCCTAAATGGTCTATGAATCATGCCAAAAAGTTTACAGGAGGAAAATATTTCAGAGTTGATCTTCCTTCCAGATGGCCCCAATCATGTCCAGACCTTTTCAAAAATCAAAAGGTAAAGTTCGATGTAGGTGGCAGGGTGTCCCCACTTGCAGTGATCCTTGCTAAAGGAAAGTTAAATGCTGTAGTTTGAATTTTAAGACATTCTCAATGATTTCATGCACAGTTCTATCACCCACAGTCATATTTCATGCTGTAGAGGATAGAAGATTACGAGGACATAATCTGACAGGCACAGCATTAAACAACTGACCTTGCTTACATTTTGGGGTGCAGAAACAGGGAGTACTCATATGCCCCTTTCAGGTTCAGGAGAAAATCTGCTCTGAACAGGCAAAGCTGATGTGCCGTAACGTGACTAATTTATGATCTGAAATAGACAAAGTCTAAGAGAACATGAAATACTAAATGGGTACCAAATCAAGTGCTAAATTTATTGTGATGGACTGTAAATATACACCTGTTATAACTTCACCCAACGTGTCCAATTGCAAACTTGCCAGTTTCAAATGTATTGCAGTAGTCAAGAGAAAATATAAAGATATGTAAAATTATGTAAAGTACCCAGAGCTCCTGCTAAGTTTTCAGCTACAGAGATTCAGTTGGTGAAGTAAAACTGCTTTTGAATTCCCACACAAACTGTATTGCTCAAAATCTAATTTGGAATGAGCTTTAGGTGTAGGTGAGAGACACATGAAAGCTACAGCAGGTTATAATACTGGATTATCCCATCACATTGTCCCGTGACCACGGAAGCAAAGAAAGTTAAAATATCATCCCTGACAGAAAACTAAGTACGATTTAACCTGTCTCTTGTGTCTTCCTAGGGTGAACTGGGGAAATGTGGAACTCACCTCTAAATGGTGGGCAGCTGGCAAATTGAAATAGGCTTATTTTATAATGCAGTGTTTGGAGAAACATCTATATAAATGTAGAAAATGATTTTCTCTATTTACAAGGGTTAGAGAACTTTGTATCACTCAAACTCTAATATCTGATCTGGCTTTCAGGAAACCTTTTGCTTCACACCTCATATTTTTCTGATCAGTTTCCTGCTATAAATAAGGTAAGATCTAAGTCCAAGAGAGTCAAGTGACAGAGTTCTTTCACCTTTTTTTTTCCTTTTTTTCTTTTTTTTTCTTTTTTTTTCTTTTTTTTTTGTGAAGGTGCAAGTCAGAGAAAAGTAAGAATTCAAAGAAAAAAATGAAGAAACATAGAAATGCTTTTTCACAGTTTTTGACTGTGTTCAGAGGAGACAAAGACTGAAAAAGGGGCAGCTCAAATGCCAAATGAGATCTTCTGCTTAAGGAGAGAAGGGAACTCTGTGGCTTTTCCAGAGCAGATATTCCCCTTGGCTTGGTGCTCCTCCTCCCTTCAGTTACAGCTGCACAGGTCTCTGTCACCTGGTTCCTGGAGATGATCACAGAGAGAGCTGACCCCAAGCTAGGAGACCAAGAATGGGAACCAAGCAAACACAGAGTGGGCCCTGATAAACATCTGGTGTGTGAGAAAGGATGAATGGATGGCTCCCCATGGAATTTAATTAATAAAGTCGTGGCCAGCTGCTTAAATACCTGTCTGCCACTCCTGCACGTCCTGATCTAGCTGAGTACAGGCCATGGTTTGGCTTCCACCTATGACTGGTTCAATTGGAAATCTGTCAGTTTCTATGGCCCGTCACCCAGGATAGTGATCGCAATGAAGATTTAAGAACATATATCTTAATTACATTTAACAGGGTGTGCTTGCCCAAAGAAAACTTGCTTTCCATCTTCATAAATCAAAATAAAGATCCAATCTATTTCTAGTGACTCGTGTTGATTTCCACGTTTAAAGAAACTTTGTCAATAGGAATGGAATGTGAATCAATTGCAAAAATATTTTTTCCTAATCCATCCTAAAATTTTTTAGATAAACAATTTTGTAGTTTATAATACATGTTTGATTCAAGTAATATGCCAATTCCTCAGGGAATAAGAAAAATTGTCTGATTTTCATTGTTTTCAGTAGTCTTTGTATGTGTTTCTTCAGTGTTTCAATACCAAAGGGCAGTTTTCAAATCACTGTGATTAATTAGCATTTAAACATTAATAAGAACTTCACTATTTACAGCTTTCCATGTCATGAACCGCAATGTAACTTCGGCATGATCAACTTTTCTATGATTTGTTTTTCTACTTTATTTTAAAGGCTTACGATATAAACCAGAGAAACATAGTATGAAATATACTGTAAATTAAGTTTCAAAGCATAACATATTAAAGGCAAATTTGAAGAGTCATTAGTCATAGATAAATCAGACTTAGTGGATAAAGTATATTGGGATTTTTTCCTAGGTTCCTTTTGTAGTCACATGAGGATTTACCAAAGAATCATAGCCCTTGAGCTTCTGCAGAGAATATTTACATTTTCTACACACATGTGAATGCTTGACCACAGGTTCAGTTCTGTTTCTACTGAACAAAATACCCATCAACTTAAAAGAAAGCAAAATAGTATCCAATAGAAAGGAGTCACGGGTATCTAGGAACTGGTGGTACTTTATTTTTAAGGACTACTTCTCACTAATAAAAAGATTCTTTGCCCTTCCCATTTCTAACACACAGAGCCAGATAAAAGTCTGTACTAAATCAAAGTGGCCATTTCTAAGAGTTAGCATTAATACACTGACATGAGAGATGCTGTAGAACCTGCAGATTGGTCACTCACTTTCTTTTGGTACTGTAATACTCCTTAATACACTATTTTATAACATTTGTAGTTTTCCAATCTGGAGTTAAGATTACCAATGATATTCTGAACAAAAGTGTAGAACTTCCATAGGTTTTGTCTAATAGCTGCCCATGGAGTGAGTTTTCCATTTATCCTAGAGCTTAGACAGGAAATTGCTTTTAGAGTCTCTACTTGTTCCTTAATCCACTAGCATTTTTTTATTTCATGTTTAGCAGCAATATGTGGAGTTCTGCTGATCCAATCACATCCCTCTTCTCAAACTAGTGATATGAATTTTTTGTGATGCAGTGACAGTGCAATGAGACACCGTGGCTAAAAGTAACAACCCTGTAATGCTGAAATGTTATGTATTACACAACAATTAATGTTATGTATGACACGCATTTGCAAGAGAATAATGCAAAGCGGAACAGGCAGAGTGAAAGGGCGAGTAGAAAAATTGGGGAATGGAGATCTTTTCTTGGGAGAGGTGTGTTTCTGAGCTAGAAATATGTCTGAACATACACACATGTACCACACTTTTACCTGTGTTTCACACCTCTGCCCTCACCAAGCTGACTGGATGCACACCAAATCTTATCCAAAGGCCACAGGAGCACAGCTCCATGTCACAGCCTTCACAGCAAACCCTGTCCGTGCTTAGCTGCCTCTCTGGCAAGGCTGGGAAGGTTAATGATTGCTGATTATTCTGTAGGCAAGTCTCGGGATGTTTGAAGTATGTCAGAATGATCAGAAAGAGACAGAGCTACTCAAGCCAAAGCACAACATCAGGGTAAAAGTGTCTTCCCAAATCGAGTTATTCTGGAAATTAGAAGATTCCTAACCTAAAAAGAAGAAGGATTTCAGATGACCTTTCAAACAGAATAGTGATGAACTAACTGCTTCTAATAAGTACTTTCCGAAGGAGTTTATGGAGGCTCAGTGTACATGACTAAAGGAACTGCATTAAATAATCCACGTAGTTCTTCCCAGGCATGTGCTCCTAATAATTACACAAAGCAGCAATAAATTATGCAAGGTCTGTAGCACAAGTAATGGGAAATATCTTCACCTTCTGCCGAGAGAACCTCCTGCTTGAGGTTTGAAATGCTTAATGGTGCGAGAGTCCCATAAATAGAAATGCAGAGTAGACAACTTTTGATATATTCAGGGCTTTGCTTCAGGGAAGTGTTCACATTAATGAATGTCTCTTTGTATCTTCAGAAGCTATTTAGTCTGAAACTGATCTGGTAGTTTTCTGAGAATACATCCTGAAATTTTTCAGTGCATTCATTTCAGATCAGATTTATGTTGATTCAGTTTTCATTTGAGCTAGACCTGGGAAATTTCCAACAGATGGCTAGAAATAGTATGAGTTTCTGGACCCTGTTACTATTTGTCTCCATGTTCAATTTGACTAAGATTTACAGAGTTATCAATTATTTCTTATTTTAAAATCTAATCTTAAAAATATCAGCAAGTATGTTTCCAAAAAAAAATCTCAAAAAATCCAACCCCAGAGTATTTTAGCTGTCATTTTCAAAATGCTCTAAATTCTGAGTGGAAAAAGAGTGTCTTCTTTTCACCAGAAGAAAATATTTCCAACAACTCAATGATTCATCACATGAAATACACACTTGTCTACAAGTGCAGGCTGCAGCTTTGACGTATTGACTTCTGCATTATACTGATTCCAGGGTATGGATTTTGTAGAATTAATTGCTGACTCAATAGTTAGGGAAATACTTATTTGATTCTCATATTTTGGTTCCCAAAAGAACTTTTTCAAAAGTTTTGAGATTAATTTAGTGGAATGGTTTTCATTTGTGGAAATGCTACAGGCTCTAAAGCAAGAAGTCCTACATCCCATCTGAAAATAATTTTGAAAAATGCTGCCATTCATGTGATTTTGCACTTGCATATCCTTCACTCCAGCACTTGATATTTCATTAATAGCTTAAACCTGGAAAAATAGTGAAAAAAGTTATGCAAATTCAACAGGGACTTGAGAACCGAATATAATTTCTGTTAGCTTGTGTTTCACATTGAAAAAAAATACATTTTCCAGATAATGCTCTAAAGTGTAAGGAATCCCAAGTAACTCTGCAGGTGCTTATGTAGGTAATATTGTAAACCTTTTTAAGTGTTACATAAGGGGAAAAAAGAACTACTTGTGATTCTGTTTTTAATATGTGTTAAATCCACAGCACAATTGAGACTGTAAAGTTTCAGCATTCCAAGCAGTTAAAATAACATGCATTGAAAATCCCATATTCAAAGAAAAAGTTAAACAGGAATGTCACAGCAAATGCTTGTTGGCTTCCTTACAGACTCCTTCACTCTGTGTTTGTTCCACTGCCGTGGTCGAGATAAATGGAGGCAGGTTTGATTAGTAGCACCTGGAACTCTTTCTCTCCTCTTTTGCAACAGAAACAAAGATTTTGACATTCACATAATGGCAAAGTGTATATATATTTATCAAGTTTGGTCTTGGAGGGAGATATTTCTTTAAAAGTTCATAATAATTAATGAACAAAATAGCATTTTTAGTTATTATAATAAGATGTCTAAATTGTTGGCTGTTATTGAGATGTGATTAGATTGGGGTTTAAAAGTAAAAATATTTCTAGAGATGCCACCTCTTAAAAATTATATTAACTACATTTTGGTCTAAGTTTCAGGTTCAATATCTATTTTTCTTCCATTCTAGTTTTCAAAGAATCATAGAATTGCCTGGGTTGGAAGGGACCTTAAAGATCATCTTGTTCAGGGACACCTTCCACTAGACCAGGTTGTTTAAAGCCCCATCCAAACTGGCCTTGAACACTTCCAGGGATGGGACA
Source organism: Melanocharis versteri (assembly GCA_013397845.1). Taxonomy (NCBI): domain Eukaryota; kingdom Metazoa; phylum Chordata; class Aves; order Passeriformes; family Melanocharitidae; genus Melanocharis; species Melanocharis versteri. The sequence goes on along the minus strand of VZTG01021099.1, from coordinate 343,085 downwards.
TCCAACTCTTCTTTGGGCAACCTGTGCCAGTGTCTCACCACCCTGACAGTCAAGAATTTTTACCTAACATCTAAACTAAACCTATTCTCTGTCAGTTTGAGCCCATTGTCCCTTGTTCTGTCACTCCGGGCCCTCGTAAATAGTCTTTCCCTATCTTTCCTGTAGGCCCCCTTCAGGTGCTAGAAGGCCATAATTACGTCACCCCAGAGCCTGCTCTTTTCCAGGTTCAAAAATCTCAGTACTCTCAGCCTCGACTGGATCTGTTTATCCCCAGCTTGAATTGGCCCTGGGGGTTTCCCCACCACAAGTGCGGCACCAGCACTTGGTCTTGTTAAACCACATGAGATTCCCATGGGCCACTTCTCAAGCTTGTCTGGTTTTGACAATATGCAATGTAGTGTTCGTACTACAGAGTAATTTTCTGCCTTCCACTGAAACTTCAAACTTTCATCTAGACAGGGAAGAGTTTTTCTTCAGATAAGGAGACTGTAACCTTTTGATGCACTCTTGAGAGACTCAGGAGGAACAGTAAAATGTTCATAAGGAAGAATTCCCTACTAGTAATAGTGTTGCTGCTGCTAAGACAGTAAACCACAGATGTCTAATTTCAGCTCTGGAGAAGCCGTCTTGTCAGCAGTGTGGAAAGCTGCTTTGCTTTATAACTTTCTCCAGTATGGCCTTGTGTCACTTACAATTACTTGTGGACCATTGAACAGGAACTGTCAACTACTGTTTGCAACAGTCTTCCATCGGATCCTAAATGATGCAAGTCTGGGTAATCCCTTCTGTGGGTGAAATTACAGCTTCACCAAAGACAGCGAGGGTGGAACATTCTTTCCCCACCTCCCCCCACCCCCTTCCTGAAAGATTCCTGCTGTTGGATACCACAACTGCAGCATGGATTTATACAGTTACGGTGACAACACCATACCCCATTTTCCAAGTTCAGTTTGAGCAGGGAAACAGGAAGTGTTCCGGTTTTTGCCATTTGTTTTGTGGAATTTGCCAAGGTCTCTATACCAGCGGGAGTTTTGCACAATGGAAAAATCACAGCCTGATTTTTCTTCAGATGACTGAAAACAGAGTAAAATCTGTCTCAGAAGTGCACAGTACAGATGAGGCAATGCTCATAGATTGCAGTGAAGAAATCTGCAGCTGAAAGTAAGGAAAAAATATTACTATAGGGGTGGAAAATTCTGCAAAGGTTCCCAGAGTGGTGGCTCCATCTCAGAGATTCCTTCACAGAAACCAGAAGGACAAAGACTGGAGCTTACTTGGATGCTGGCCCTGCTTTGGGCATGGAGTCACTCCAATATGAATTTTCTGTGATTTTGTCATTCTTGAGCTACCACAAGCTACTTTGTGCTACCTCAGAAGCCACAGCAGAATTCTTCACTGGTTACACTTGAATATCTAGATCTGTCCAAAATAACAGAATGATTTCTCATTTCTGATTAACGTTAGACATAGACAACTAACTTTTTCTTGCCACCTGGTGTTTCCTGCTAAATAGATACCTACAGACAAAAGTTCACTTGCAAACAGATGTGGCCTCCTATTCTGCTCCAGACCCTCAGCTTGCTGCTGAGAGTGACCAGGCAGGTGTCACTGTCATCTTCCCAGGACTTCCCTCACTTCCCACAGCGAAGCACAGTGTGGATAGGCCCCCCGTGTGCTGGGCTGCACCCAAAGCCCCGTGGGCAGCAGGGCAGGGAGGGGATTCTGCCCCTCTGCCCCCTCTGCTGAGACCCCACCTGCAGTGCTGCATCCAGCTCTGGGGTCCCAGCACAGGAGGGACAGGGACCTGTTGGAGCCAGGCCAGAGGAGGCCACCAAGGTGATCAGAGAGATGGAGCAGCTCTGCTGTGAGGAAAGGCTGAGAGAATTGGGGATTTTCGGCCTGGAACAGAGAAGGCTTCAGGGTGAACTAATTGTGGCCTTCCAGTATCGGAAGGGATCCCACAAGAAAGATGGAGAGAGACTATTTACAAGGGCCTGGAGTGACAGGACAAGGGGGAGTGGCTTCAAACTGACAGAGAGTAGGTTTAGATCAGAGATTAGGAAGAAATTCCTGACTGTCAGGATGGTGAGGCATTGGAACCCTGAGGTTGCCCAGACAAGCTGTGGACACCCCATCCCTGGAAGTGTTTAAGGCCATGTTCGATGGAGCTCTGAGCAAACTGGTCTAGTGGGAGGTGTTCCAGCCCATGGCACAGGGGTTGGAATGAGATGATCTTTAAGGTCCCTTCCAACCCAGCCCATTCTATGGTTCTATAATTCCATAAGGCAATAGTTTACCTTTGTTTCCTATGGTTGTTCAGCTCTCAGGTGGATGGGTTTCTTTAGTTTCCCTTCTGCAGTACTATCCATCTGCTCAAGTGTTTAACAAGCAAGAACAAGGCTTGAGAGTAATTGTGCCTTCAAAAAGCCCCAATGTACTCACAGAAGATAAGGTATTATTAAAAGGCCTTATATAACATTGTATGGGTTCATTGTATTTATACACTGAATGAAGCTCATCTCTGTCAGAATTTTTGTCCAGAAGTGAAATTTGAATAAGCAAACAAGATGAATTAAAGATATGCCCCCAGTGAAAGAATTGAAAAGTTAAAAGTCTCATCAGCATTGTTATCAAAATGCATAAAATTACCACAGAAAGTTTAATTATCTTAATGATCTACATTTTCAAACCAGAAATTTCAAAAAAGGAAGACAGGAATAAGTTAGCTTAGTTTCAATGAGTAATAACAGTGTTTTATTTGAAGAATAATTTAATAGCTTTCATTTTCCCCCCAAATTTCACAGTTAACTATGAAATTATTACAGCATTTGGTACTAAAGCTGCACTAAAAAAGAAATATTCTTTTTCTTAGAAAAATTTTGAATTGATTTTAAAATGAAGAATCAGTCCTAAAGTTTTAGGTGCCTATACCTCCCAAATTCCTAGGAATAGGTTAATTTCTGGAATCTCACACTTCCAGAAGTGGACCCCAAACAATGGAAAACAAATTATTGAGCAAGAGAAGCCACCTGCTCCACAAGGAATAAACTGTAGTGCTAGTGAAAAGCTGGACAGGTGACCTCCAGAAGTCCCTTCCAACCAGAATTACGCCACGATTCACTCAGCCCTCAAAAGTCACAGCCCATGACAACCATGGGCAGTCCCTGCCTTGCAGAGGCTGTGAGTCCGTGCAGGCACGTGGAATGAGCTGTGTCACCTGATGGCTAATGCCAGGCCCGGCTGTGATCCCACACCACTGGCACAGAGGAAAACAGCAGCATCACAAGCCAGAGGCACTCTCTGTAAGGCTAGCGGAGAAGCCCCTGGCAGGAGATGAATGAGAAGCCATTTTATAATTACAAAAGCAAATGAGACAACTAGTAAGTAGAACTGGTTGCATCAGTTCCAAAATCAACAAAATTAACATGAAAGGAAGAAGTACATGAATAAAACTCAGAGTTCTAAGGTTATCCATATTGAGGGAATATGAGATTTACTGCATCAGTAAATAAATCATAAAAACAATATTTAAGAAGAAGACTGACATCTCTTACTTTTTAAAAAATGATGGTTCTGGAAGGCATGCTGTGGAAAAACAGAGACATACCTCTCACTTCACATTCAAGGCATGAAAAGGCAAAGCAAATAATATTTGGGAAGATAAAAGATGGAAGATCTGTTACATCTGGAAGGAAAAGTGTAGACGAATAATATCAGAGGCCACAAACAGCTTTTGAGGGCCATAGTTGGCATAGGCCTACACCTTGGAAATTATTAATGATACCTTATAGCATGGTTCAGGGCATCTACAGTATGCTGACACCAATGAATTCCCAAATTCTGGAGAATGGTGACCTAGGTATGAACCCAGTGCACTGCAGCTGCGAGTGGCCTTCAGCTCGTGGGAGCAGACTACCCTGGAAGGCCATTTCCCACACAGGGAGAGCGATTGTGTGCGGATGTCATGTCCTCAGCACCAGCAAGCAGATGCACCCTTGTTGCTCTGCACTGCTCCATAAAGCAGACAACATCCCCGGTGTCTCTGAGAAGGGTCCCAGCACAGCTGCTCTTCACCCGCAGAGCGCTTCCTTGTAAGCTGTGGACACTAATGAAACTAGATGTCAGCATGCTCGAGTACAGACAGAGTCTTTGTGTTCATTCTTAACAGATTTTTCCTTTTGGTCCTTAACCTATCAGTGCTACTGACAAAAGGAGGATAACAAATGTCTACCAGTCAGGAATGCAGAGATTACATTTTCATTTAAAAATGGTGTGGATACTGGGGACGCTATACAGACAGATTATATATATATATATATATATATATATAAATATAAATAAAAAGCAGAAAAGCTGGTCATAACTTGCAGAGTTACTGCTGCTCTGTGGAGATGTGGAGAAAAAAAAGAAAGGCTTTTAGCTTAGAGTGACCAGGATAGCATGTTTCAAATTCCAGTTATCATTGTGAAAGTCCTCTCAGTATTAAATGAGTTTTTATTGTAGAAGCCATGAGAATGTTTCTTGGTGCACTAACAGTAGCGAAGGCACAGAAACATGCACCCACACAAAAGTTTATGTACAAATGTCTAGCACAAAGGCTGGAGGCAGTGACAGTCTTGTCAAATGATGAACACTTAAAGCTTGCTGTATACACCAGGAAACACAAGCCAAGCAGACACTTCAAAAAGTCTGAAGTAACTTGCTCCCCTCCAGCAAATGATGTCTTTTTTTTGTTTAGTTCACCAGTATAAGCTTAGTACCAATATTTTTATAGATGGCATTCAAATCAAAAGCATTTTAACTTGACATGGTAGCACAGAGCAAATAAAAGAACAATGAATTAAATTTTGTATGAGGCACAGCATTAGATATATAGTCACCATTGCCTTTGCTGAGTGTAGAGGAGCTAACGGTGGTTCTGTTCCCAGCTTAGCTACTCCAGCTTAGTAAAACAGATATGTGGACTCAAGCCAGGGAGTTATGCTCACACACTGAGACTCTACACAAATGAAGCACTTGCAAATGTGTGTAACTGTGCTCTTTAGCAGATCTGGTCTCGTGTGACCAATATTTCTTTCCGAGTCTACTATTCTCTTGTATTCTGTTATGTTCAATGTTAATTTTCACTTGATTTTAAAGTATAGAGCTGCTTCTTGGATTTTTAGGCAGTACATTAAACTTTCAATAAATGCCGCTAATTCCTACACCCACAGAAATATAATTTACTCGAATGTTTCAATCCAATATGAACCGTATTGACAAGGAGGGTGATTTGCCAATGTTTTGAAGGCAGGCAGGGTGAGAGGGAAAAGTCTTTACATTTTCCAAGTTTATATCTAGGCCCCAGATGGAAACAATTCTACAACAAAAGAATGAAATCTGGTAGGATATTCTTGAGATCTTGTAAGTTCAGCAGCACGTCACTGGTACTGAGGCCAATTTTCCAGAAGACTGATTTGAATAGCAGAAAAGAGGAGGAGAGGAAGGCCAAGTGCAATTCTAAGTTAACCCACAATGTGCTGCAGTCTAGCATTAAATGGGAATTTTATATAAAGCAACAGAAATGATAGAATTAACGCAGGTTACGTTTGCCTCAGCTGTTAATATTGACTGATAATATATGTGCCTGTGGTTTCTAAAAGGAAAAGCCTTCAGCACTTTGAAGGAGGAAAGTGAATGATGCAAGTTTCTGTTACTGATTACAGCACTTACAGTACTTTAGAAGATCTGTATTTATAATCCCAATGTTTGTCTTTGACATCGGAGGCTTCCATCTGCAACACTTAAAAGCTTCATATATTTTGTTGCAAAAATCTACCATTGAAGCAAATAAATGATACCCCCTATCAGCCCACATATCTTTCAAAATAGATTGTTATACTAATCAGTGAGTGAAAACAAAAGGCCTTTTAAAGCCTGCCAGCAAAGATGGAATGAATTACTTCTAAGATGCGAGACTGCAGAGCTGGTAGCCTGCTAAGTAATCATTCTTGGAGACTATTTGCCTTTCACAGTTCTTAAAAAAGTTTCATGGCAAAATTAACTTCCAATTTAACATCTGTTTTGTAGCAGAGGAAAGATAGTCTTGTGGATTAAAGCTGAGGACTTCTGGACTCAGATTTCCTGGGGAGCCTTGGCCAAATCACTTAATCTCCCTCTACTCCATTCTGCGTGAGTAAAATGGGGGATAAAAACAGGCTGCCTTTATCACTTGCAATGAAAGCTTTTTTGGTGGAAGTTGTGTCTTGTGTGGGGACATAGAGCTCTCATGACTAAGTGGTTCTGAACTAAGGTCCTTTGGGCCCTATTGTAGAGAACAATGAAGAAAAGAAATCAGAGATCAGGCTGATGTATCACATGCTCAGGGAGTTGTATCAGATGCACTAGAGCTGACAGAAAGAAAAGTCGGTAGAATGAGCTTTAATTAATGGCTTGGGGATTTTTTTCATGAAACTACCAGGAGTTTCATGAGTTCTGTGAATGTTTGTTGCTGGGAAAAACCATTTTGACAGACAATCATACTTCACAAGGACTCAGTGAACTCAGATGAAATTACCAAAATTTAAACAAGTGAATGTATTTTATTAAGTGTGAGAATAGATTTCAGCTCAAATAGCTTGTTTATTTTGAAAAGCCTCAAGCCTAGGTAACTTCTAGAAACAAAGCCCAAAAAAATGATGCTGATGCTGAGTCTAAGTAATTGTAACTTGAAATAACTTTTCAAATTATTGCCTTCTCCTAAAACAAGAGGATTTTCCCATATTGCTTGTAGTATCAAGCATCTCATTCTTAAAAAATCACTTGTATTGGTTTAAGTAAGAGCTTTAAATTTTCAAACCTGAAATAATTACTGGCTGAATAAAGAGATGTATCAATCAACATTAGACTGAGATGAAAAGCTAAAATAAATATCCAAAATATCTCAAACATGAAAATAAAAAAGGAATAAAGATGGATTTTGAACCTTGCTAGAGTAAAACAGGTATTTTTATTTATTTTTCATAGCAATTCCTTGGCTTTTTTATACCAGCACATAATACTAACTTTCTACAAATGTGCTTTCCTGAAGGTTGAAATTCTTGGTGGGTTGAAAATTGTGTTTCATTACCTACTGTGCATTGCAAATGTGAGTTTCTTCAATCAACCTGCCACTCAACTTCTTCCACTGTAAATAAATTCACTGAAAAAAACTGAAGTCAAAAAGCAGCACTGAACAGGGAATTCTGTTCTAAAGATACAGATAAAGTTCTGCTCCACAGATAATCACTCCTATGTCTCACTCCCTCCCGTGTTCCTAGCAGCCCATGCCAAATGGCATGAAAAGCAGAAGCCAGGGAGCAGTGAAGTAAAATGAGGGCAGAGGGGCACGAGGGCACACTCAAAATGGAGAAGACACAGGGAGTTAAGTGAACGACCATCTCGTCTTAGGAATTTTCATGTTCGTGCAGTTCTTCAAAGCTGCTTCAAGCAGAAAACAGTTAAATGGAGCATAACCAGAAATGAACTAATCAGTTGTTTTGTACTTATCACTGCTCAGGTCAGCATAACCTTTCCATATTTTTATACATTTTTAATCTTACTTTTCAAGCAAAAATAATTTTGTTCCTCTGACACAAATCTCACCCCCCTGAATTTTTTTTTTTTAAACAAAAGGTTACACATTTTAGAGAAAAAAAACCAAAAAACCAAGGCTGTAACTAGAACTAAACAGATAGAAAGAGGTATTTTGCACAAACATTTACATTTATCTGGTTGTTTAAATTGCATTTTTTGAACTTTGATACTGCCAATATGTACATCACATCAGCATATGTGTCATCACCAGGAATGCACTGCAGATATGTTTACAGAAGAGTTTAAAATGCATAGTCATGAAAGCTGCATTTTGGATTAGTGATCAGGAGTGCTTGTGAATAAAAATCTTTGAGTAAGGGTTGGGACCAAGTGACCTACAGAGGTTTCCTCCAAACCAAAATGTTTTATGATCCTATAAAAATAAATTTTTATGAATTATTTTTATCTAATCGGTATAGAGATTCATCTCATGTGACTCATTTTAAATCAAAATGGCTTAGCGAATTGTATAAGCTACTCACAATCACACCATGAGCAAAGAATTCTTCAAAATAAGTTTTCTCACTGGCCTACGCAGGCAATGAAATTATTGGTGGAAAATGGTAAGAAATCATAACTAGGACAGAGAAAAAAACCCAAACAAAACCAACCAAACAAACAAAACCCCCACTTACCCCCCCCCAACCCCAAATAGTAAAATCACCAGCAACAAGCTTATATGACACAGTATGTGAATAGATGAAGAGATCTTAATACCACAGAGGCAAATCTTTCTGTTTTTGTTGAAAACATTCTACATTTCTGTGACATGTCAAATTATTTAGCTTCATTATTTACACATTTTGCTGATTTGTGGAAAGTTATGTTCAGTATAATAAACTTTGTTGGAAAAGGTTCAGATTCTGCAGCTTTTAAACAGTTTGACTCTATTAATTTAAAGTTGTCTCAGTGAAACAGGTAAATGGTTCTCTCAGTACTTTTTTGCAATATGAAGTCAAGCTCTAATAATAGAATCCGATTATTTCTCCAGACTTTTCCCTTGTATTTGCATCGTGTGTTTCATCACGATTTAAGTTGCAAAGCAGGCTGTGCACAGGAAAAGGTGGGCATTGGGTGGGAATAAGCAGAAGGCTATATAGCATCTTGCATAATGTGTTTGCAATGTAGCTATCTTCTTCTATCTCCTCAGTTTGTTAAGTATAAAGAAAAATAATAGTCAGATCAGAAAAGACAAGACCTTGAAAGACATAGTGGGCACAATGTGTGTGAAAGACAGCTTTCATGTATATAGTTAAAGCTGTTGGCTGAAACCTGCCGTGAGTCATGTTCCATTATAGCAATGAAGTGTCAGCCAACAAAATTTGAAATACAACCCAGATTTCTCCTCCTTCAAACACCACTTACAACCTAATGAAATTAAAATGTATATAGAGAAGCTGGGTCAAAAGCACAAAATAACAGAACCATGATGGGAGTCTTCCACTCTGAACAATTGAGGAAGATGTGGGGTCCAATGGACCAAACCCTCTTGAACCCAGGGGACAAAGGGACACCATCACAAAACTGAGGTTGGACTCTGAGTTCAGGAGCTTTTGCACTTGGAATTCTTCCTGGGGTATGGAAATTGTTGCTCTTTACAGTGCAGCAAGGGCTGGCTTTTAGGCAGAGTCCTTCCCATTTCACAATACTTCACTTAAATGCTTAATCCCCAACACTAGTTCAATTGAACATGCCTCATGACCTTTGTGAATACGAGTATTTACCTACATGTATCAAAGTGCACTTTGAATCAGGTCTAAATGAAAGGTAGGAAAAGATGATAGTAAGAGGATGAGGTGGGAAGTTAGCCAGTGGGAGGTGTACATAGTTCACAGAGATGATGGAAATTCAGCATTCCATGTCAAAATAAATCATGAGATGCAAGGGGTCTCCTAAGGTATGATCTACATTTTTTAAAATCTGAAAACACACTCTCCTGTGTATATTCTTGAATGAAGCAGTTCATTCCCATAAGATGAGAGAGAATATCAGTGATGTGGATCCATCTACAGTTTGAAATTTCCTCTCTTTTCAAAACCTCTTTATTTACAGCTTTTACAGTTTAGATTTCTTTATTGCATTCTTTCAAAATACTGAACTTCAGACTAGCCCTAGGAAGGCAGAAAAAGAACCAGTTTTCCTTTACTTTTAGCTACTGTATTATTTTTTTTTTTTAAAGAATAATTACTATTAGCTGTCTTTCTATATCAGAACTCTTAAAATTTTAATCCTTGTTAAGTTCATGCTCACTCATATTTAAAAATCATCGAACATTTTCTTTAGCTATAAATATTTTTTCCTTAACAGGCTCTTCATTTATGATTCTATCTTGCAGAAAGTCTTTATTTCTGGGCTAACAGGCAGTTCTTGCTTGCTTGCTTGCTTTTTTTCTTCCTTGCTTTATTGATTCGCTGCTTTCTCTTTCTCATTCTCTTTCTTTCTGTCTCTCTCTCTCCTTTTAATTTGAGGAATGTCAGATCACAGAAACATCTCCTTTAAAAATTCTGATTTTTAGTCTGAAATAAAACACAGCAATGAAGATTCATTTGAAATGTTATTTTTTTTTGTTTACAGTTTAGACTGCCACAGCACTGTATAATGCACGTTAAAGGAAATGCTTAAGTGCAGGCTTCCTAACCCCCTTCCATTACCTACATTGACCATACATTAAGGGCAGTGTACTTCAAACACAATCACACCCCTTGGCCATATTTTCTTGCGAATATTAGGAGACAACACAGGAAACTTAACAAGAGGTTTTCTCCAAACTATAAAGATAAGTTTAAAACCGGCACAGAAACTTTGAGGCTGGCACCCTTCTGTGTAGTATTGGTTTTATCTAAGTTAAACTCTCGTAATTTGAAGTGTATCCATATAAATTTACCTAGTGTGACAAGGAAGCACTTCATTGGCAGATCTTTCTCAGAGGAGAAGGATTTCTTCAAAGAATTTATATATTATTTATACTGCAATAATCCCTGGAGATTTGGTAATGGATAGGGAACTGGTTGCATCCAGCAGGAGAGGACAATGTGCAGTCGTCCCATGAAAAAACAGAGCAGTGAACCTTTTCCCCCAAAACTATAAGCAGAGCAGACATCCTATCATATGCTTTCCCAAGGGACAATGATGAATACACACGGCCAAAGCACTCAATTCCAGGACAGAGACATGAGGAGAAGCCAAGGCAACATTTTTGACATAATGGTGTATATTCTGCTGAAGAAGAGGCTGAAAGGTGACCTGTGCAGCTTTTCATACCGAGAATTCTCTACAAGAGTCTGCAGCCAGTGTACCCAGATGGGAATCTTGCAGTGGATAGAATGCAAAGGGACTGTTGGGAAGTTTGCAGGTTGCATCAGTTTCACTGAGAAATTTCTGATGGACTTACCAGGAGAAGGGGCTTTGCCATTCGGTTCAACAGATGAGATGGGAAAGAGCTTCTGTGTTGGGCACATAAAAAACCTTAAATAATAAATCAAAGAGAGACCTTTAAGAGCTGGCAAATTCCTGTACAGCCACAGTTGTCAAGCACGGTAATTAATTTTTCAGGAGGGAATAAAAAATTAGATTTGTATGCTCAGAGAGTTTAAAAACGGAGAAGGAAAGAGATGTCATCTACATATTCAAATGCACACATGAGATACATCATTGTGGAATCATAGACTGTCTGGAATTGAAAGGGACCCTTAAGAACCATGAAGTCCTACTCCCTGCTCTTTGCAGGAATTCCTGTCACTAAACAGCCTGTCATTCAGAGGCTCCTTGAACTCTGCCAGGCTTGATGCTGTTACCACTTCTCTGGAGAGCCTGTTCCAGTGACCAACTGCCCTCTCAGTGAAGAACTTTTTCCTGAGGTCTGATCTGAAGTTCTCCTGACGCAGCTTCATTCCATTTGCTCGTGTCCTGTTGCTGGTCCCCAGAGAGAAGAGAACCCTTGAAGTCCTTCAGAGATCCAGTGCAGAGGATTGCCTGCCCAACATCTTTCCCAGTAGATTTCTGTAGACTGGTTGAATTTTTATAGAATCAGATATATCTACTCAGGCATTCCAGTTGTTATTGCTTAGATGACCTGCAGTTGTCTTTACTCTGACATACTGACTCACATGAGCCCTTGCCCCATATTTTTGTAGTCTTTTTTCTTTAATTTTTAATTTCTGGATTCCTTACAGTTTGTTCAACTAACAGGTGCTAAAACTGACCCATTAATTTTGCTTCTTAACAATCTATTTTTTTCTGTCACTAACAACAACACACTACGCTAGATGTCAAATATCATCATACTTTGTCAGACCTATTAGGATTATAAACACTGTGGTTTTAATTGTTGAAAAGATCTTTGTCTTCCTCATCTAGCTTCAGCCATCAAGAATGTCATAAATAGGAGCCCATTTCTCCTTTCAAGCTCTGCAGAAGGAAAATGAAGGGTCTTTATCTCCATTCTTTTATTTGTGGAAGTCTATCACTTGCTTCCATTGTAATTCTGTAACACTGAACAGAGAAATGCGCTGACTACATGAGTTTCACCACTTATTAGGGCAGACTAGAATATAGACTTTATGACATAGGCAGTTTTGACTGAATAAAAATGGTTTATCTAAAAGCTTTCTGCTTTAAAATGTGATTTTTTTAAATTTTTTTTAAATTTTTTTTAGTTGGAAGATGAATAAAGAATATATTATTTTGAAAACTTTTAAAATAGACCTGAAAGTGTCTCAATATACCTCCTGGTAACTCCAGTTCTGAGATATGTGGACCGTCTTTCCTCTATGGGATAAATTCCCTAGCTGAATTGCATCCCTTATGGTACATCTTCCTTTTAAACTTTTGCTATGCTACTCTAGTGCATGATGAGAGGTCCAAATCTGCAGCATATCCAGGGAGATGTTGGAAGTTTATCAGGAATTTAAGCAGCTTTGTTGATTTTGCAAGTAGTTATAGATATTTGTGAGATATTTGATACAGGTGTTTTTCTAAAACTGTTATTTCAAGCACCCACATGGGTACTCTATCACCAAGCAGTTGTCTGAATTTACCTGTGGCAGATGCCCAGTGATTTCACAGAACAGTGAGTAACTTCTATGTACCGAGGTGCTTGAGTTAGAGAAGTGGATTTCACAGAATCACAGGATAGTTTGGTTTAGGAGGGCCCTCTGGAAGTAACCCACTCCAAGGCAGGGTCACCTGAAGCAGGTGACACAGGAATGTGTCCAGGTGGGTTTGGAATGTCTCCAGAGAGGGAGACTCCACGCCCTCCCTGGGCAGCTCTTCCAGTGCTCTGCCATCCTCAGTGTAGAGTTTCTTCCTCATGTTGAGGAGGATCTTCTTGTGTTTTAGTTTATGGCCATTGCTCCTTGCCCTGTTACTGGGAACAATGGAAAAGAGCCTGGCACCATCCTCTTGGCACCCACCTTGGAGATATTTGTGTGCATTAATGAGATCCCCTCTTAGTCTTCTCTTCTCCAGACTAACCAGGCTCAGTTCCTGCAGTCTCTCCTCATAAGAGAGATGTTCCACACCCCTCATCACCTTTGTAACTTCTGCTGGGCCCTCTCCAGGAGCTTCTTGGCTTCCTAGTCCCCTTTTGAAACATCCTCAGGATATTTTTATAAAATGAGTACTGAAAATTTATTTTTAAAAAGCCCTCATACTTTGAGGGATACATTTTCAGTTGCTTTTAAAACAAATTCTGAGTTTATTCTTTAGCAATCTTCTTCATCCCGGGGCTATCTGCCTCTTTGATTGTATTTTCTGCTTAGAGACATTCAACAATGAAATGCCTCATTTTAAAGATGGTTTGGGATAAACATTCCCAGAGTTTTAGAAGTCGTAGATGTCCACAAGTCCTTCTCGCTATTTTGTACTCCCCTGAAACACGTCTTATTACTCAGAGCTGCATCTACTACCTTGATTGACCTTGTCTGACTAGATTTGCTCACTTTTTTCCTTTCTAGTATTGATCAATGCATAACCTCTGTTTCAATTGTCTATAGATATCTTAAGAACACAGAAAGAATGCAATATAAGCAGGAACAGAGGAAATACACATTTAATCCTGAATTAAATCCCTTGCTGAAATGTTATGAAGAAAATCAATATTAGGCAAGATCCTCACCTGGTGTAGATTTGTGTAGCTCTGCGAAAGTGAATGAGCTCTGAAAATGTATCCCCACTGAGAGAATGGTACAATATGTTTTATACAAAGGAGAAACATAGATACTTTCAGACTGAGCCGCTGTAATGTAATTTTATCATAAATTTTGTATCCATAGCATGTTTCAGTTTGTATCCTAAATCATATTTTGTATGCTTGGGTTCTTAAATGGGTTGAGGCAATCTCATCACAGCCCCTCTTACTCTAAATAAAATCCTGCAGCATCATCTTTCTGGCAGAACTGTGGGAGATGAATAGAAGGTAATGAAAACATGAGAGGCTGCCTCAGCTCAGAGCCTCGTTTAGCTTGCTCCTTTCTTGATCTCCTCAAGTGTGTTTGGTCTTTTCCTCTTGTCTTTGGGATGATTCTCCCACTTCCACCTCTCCATTCAAATTGTTTTAGGTGGTTCCCAGAAGGGAACAGCAGAGCCACAAAGAGTGAGTGCTTGATCTTAGTATTCAATGCCTCACAGTGGAGTGGGTACTTATTATGAAGGGATCTGGCCTCTCAAGTGGAATAAGACGAAGCTGCTGCCCTCTCAAGTGAAAAATCAAGTGTACAGATCAAAATGGTCTATTAATACAGACATTTGTGGCTCTATTTTTTTACAATTACAGAATGCCCCATTCATAATTTACATTATATTCACAAAGCTCTACACTTTTTACTTCAGGCATCATAGCAAGAGGACTAGAAAATGAGAAAATAATAATTTATTGCATGGTACCTTCTATTTGGATGTGACAGTGAATCCCATTATCTTCTAAAAAACTCTCTTTGTCATAATTTATTAAAGAACAACATTTATGTTGCAATTCACAGTGAGTTTGTAGGGGGTTTTTTGGGGGTTTTTTTGGTATGCTCCATTGTTGAATGTTCTATCTGTGTGGGAAATTTTGATACAACTGAGCCATTGAAGACTGCTTTTATACATCTGATAACTTTAATTTCTTCCTTGCAAATTTACACACATTTATATTGCTGTAGAGATGCAGTGCTCATACATACTTATACCACAAAATAAAATGGTCCGGTTTAGAAGGAACTCAATTGTTACAACCTCATGATTTATAGACTGAGGCATAATTTTAAATTTAATTAATAGGTACTTGGGTGCTTGGCACTTCAGAGGAAAGGAATCTTCGATAAGCTGGAACTTGAGCATGTTTAATTATACCATGACTTATCAGTTGTGTTTGGCATTTCACACAGAGCCTCTGTCACAAGTATTCCAGATAGTCATACTTTACTCCACATGTTGTCACTTAACTGCTTTACACTTTTCTGATTTACTTTGCCATAAACTGCAGTGTCAGCACAGGCCTGAGTATGCACTTAGTGTTATGATGCATTTTAAAAGTACGGGATTTTAAGTAGCATATTGCAATTTTTTGTTCAGATGGGAGTGATGCAAACCATGATCCTGAAAAGGATGAATTATATCACTGTCTTATGGCCTACAGTTTGAAAAAGGGTTTGATTTTATGATAAACACATTTCTGCCATTTCAAATAGAATAAAAACAGATTTACAATGCCATGGCATTTTATTAGGAAAATGTGAAAACAACGGTTTTATGATGCTCAGTTTGTGGTCTAGTACATTCCTCAGTGTTATTACAACTCAGAGTACACATTCTCATTCTCTGGGCCAATGTTATTAAAAACACAACTGGGAACACTTTTCAAATGCTGCCAGCATCCCTTTAACAGTATTTCATCAATAGGTGTTCTGGTATTCTGGTAGTAATCTTTTTTTTTTTTTTTTCCCTGTGACGACCGGTCTCTTTTTATTACAGTTTCACCTCCCAGCAGGCTCAGCTCCTCAAGGAACTCCCGAGTAGCTCCGTTGGTCCAAGGTCAAGGATCTACAGCGTTTCTGCAGCTGTAGTTTTGGCAGAGCAACTTCATGGCCCTGTGGCTCTCCCTGAGCAGTGGCTGAAAGGCAGGACTGTCAGTAGCTGGTGCTGACCTCTGCTCAACTGGTAATTCCATAGAATCACAAAATGGTTTGGGCTGGAAGGAGCCTTAAAAACCATCTCATTCCAACCCCCCTGCCATGGGCAGGAACACCTCCATTGGACCAGGTTGCTCAGAGCTCCCTCCAACCTGGCCTTGAACGCTTCCAGGGATGAGGCATCTACTATTTCTCCGGGCAACCTGTGCCAGGGCCTCACTGCTCTCACAGGGAAGAATTTTTTCCTAATATCTAATCTAACTCTACTAGCTTTCAGTTTGAAGCCATTACCTCTTGTCTTGTCACTACATCCTCTCATAAAAAGTCCCTCTACCTCTTTCTTGTAGGGTCAAAATCAAACTCGTAAATCAAAGCCCTGTACTGGAGCCTGGTCCAAAGCTTGCCTTGGAAGGGCACTTGGCACTTCTGCAAACAGAGCCACCTGGATGTCTTAACAGACCTTAGGGTCCCGACTTCTGATATCCAAGGAAGGTAGCTCAGGTCTGCCACTCTGACTTTTCTTAACTGGAGAGGTCTTGGGTCAAATGCTGATGGCTTTGGAAAGGCATGGCTTTGAATTTTAAGATCTTAAATCAGAGTTTCCAATGGTGGAATAAGTCTCTCCCTGCATTTTATACAACAAATTAAAGTGAGTTGTGACAGCACTTACATGATATTTTTGACTTACTAGGTCCTTTGGCTTCATTTTATAGTTCTTTGGGCAGCTATACAGCTACACAAACCCAAAAGGTAATGGATATCCTAAAGAACAAAAAATAATCCCCTGCTCTCAGAGGGCTGTTTGAATGGCCTGTGGTTTTTGAAATCTAATACTAAGGATCCAGAGAGCTACCATAACTTTTTTTTTCTACTTACCTTGGCATCCCATCAGTAAGGATAACATCTACAAGCCACTCCTTTGTGTCTCTTATGACAGAGTAATATGTGTAACTCAGACAGCTTCTGATAGGGACAATCACCCTACTACTGACAATTGTACTGAATTAGCTGTGCTAATTTAATGCTAATTAACTGCCCAAATAAAAAAGTTACCGAATATCCTACCATTTGCCAAAAATGCCCAGCCTTCATACAGTTGGCTTGTTTTAATGGCAGACTGAGACACCTACACAGAATTCTCAAGCCACAGTCAATCTGCAGCACTTATTAGAGCCCCGAAAGCCTACCGGATAAAAGAAACTAACAACTCAGACTGAGTACAAGGATTTAAAATGCACTCAGTACGGCTCACACTCATTGGGCCACCTATGTGACTTGAGTATTTTCCAAATATATTAGTACAAAATGCTCCGGGCATCCGTTCAGACCCCAGAAGCCTGTAGAAACTCTTGGATCTTTTGCCAGATCCCAGAAACCTGTAGTTACCCTGGCTGTTTTGTTTTGATGCATGGATTGATTCTTATCCTTTCTACTTTGCTTTTCCTGTGTCTTAAAAAAGCATATTAATATTCAGAGGAAAAGGGAAGACAAACAAGGAAAAAGAATTTATCTCTTATTAGTTTCTGATGGATCCATCAGTTTGATTCTTTTCAGTTGTGTCTGTCACTTTCCACTCTTTAAGGAGTTTAATCATTCGTACTTTTTCCATATGGTTGATGTCAATTTAGGCATCCCACTGACTGAAAAAGGCTTAGCCGAAGGGAAAGGGGATGTCTCCTAACCAAGTGGAAAAAAAAATATCCATACTAGAGCAGTGAAATAATACTTCACACCTGAAGGACGGGATGTCATCCACAGGGACCTGGACAAGGTCCAGTCTCTGTATGGGGGAGTCAAAGGATGAGCTGTCCAAAGCTGAGGCTAAAGAACAAGATGAGAGGGAAAGACGCAGATTTTCTAAGAAGTGTTGCTGCAATAGACTGGAAACTGAGTACACAGTTATGATCACAGTCCTACTCGTATCTCATAGCCTTGAACCACTGAGGCAGAGCGAAGGCGGCCCACACCGTGTCAAATGGTTGAATTAGAAATAAGAGAAATGGTCGCAAGTGTAAAATCAATAAGTTACTCTAGCTGATTTCCAATTTTATACAGTCTCCAAGTGGTTTTTGTCATTAAATCAAAATAATTTGTGTTTTTCCTGAATTCAACTGCAATGCAGATCTATGTTTTGTAGTGTTTTCCCTCTCTGGAATCTTCCAGCCAGTCAACAAAGACCCTTAGTTTTGCCAATTTCGTCTCTCTGTGCAGTTTTGTCCATATATATTCATGTCAGTGAAATGAAAACAACCGAGCTTCCTTTTGCCCCATAGAGAAACCAAACACGGGAGGGATTTTACTTTTTTTCTTGGGAACTAGTTGTGAAAATCGAAGAACTTATCTGACATGTGGCTGACAAGAAATGCTGTTCACCCTAGCTCAACAGAAAGCACTCTGGGAAAGGTTCAGCTAACAGCCAGGTACAAACCAGGTCCTGTAAGCAGAGATGGGGCTGTATGGCTGGCATGTGCTCGTCTCATGCGTGAGGCAGTGATCGGTTGGGGAGGTGCATGGACGCCACACGGTCAGAGAGCTGGTTGGGTACAGGGACACATGGACAGCGACCCTGCAGTGGCAGGCAGCCAATGCGTGCTTGTTTGGGTCAAGTTTAGAACATAAAAGGGCTTGGTTTATAACAATAAATGATCTTCTTCGGGACAAGCAAGGAGGTCCGTTTGTCTTTGTTCCCCATTGCTACGGTGACAAAAGAGAAATGTCTTTCCAGGAGTTAAGTGGCAAGTAGAAGAGTATTATTTGAACCTCTGGGAATGTACTAGTATTGCGTGTTATGAAAAACAGAAGAAGAATTTTTGCACAGTAACTAAAATAGATCCTACACACCAGAGGTGAGTACCGCAGAACTGTTCTGACAATCCGGTCCAAGGCATACAAAGATGACTTATAAGGCTTTTGATTCTCTAATATAAGAAAGCTCTAATTTAAGGATTTTTCTCAGACCAATCAAAATGTCATATTTACCAACTAATCATCTGCTGCAGCCAAACTAAAAGTAACATGACCTGTAATTGCAGCTTTGAAAGATTAATTTAGACACTGTGCACACAACCTAGGAATGAACTTGTGCTGTAGCAGGTCATTTGTGGTTTGGGAAGGTTCATCTAGAGGTCACTGAATGCAGGTAACATGAATAATTTACATTTTTTATAGGTAGAGGGAGAAATAGTTTATGCTATATATAAACCCAATGCTAAACAAAGGGGTCTTTGAAAATTAAATTGGATTTATTGCATGTGGTACAAATTTTAAAGCTAAATTGCTCTCCACATACAAGGGCATAAATTTGATTGAATTCCTAAAGGCACTTTCAGTCACTGCTACCTAATTCTAAGCCAGTTATTTTTCATAGTTACAATTCAGCTAATCAGGTTTGATACGTGACTCCACTTGTAAACACTTCCTGAAAAAATTAGTGATAGATACAGAACAAACAGAATCAGCTGCACCGGGGAAATGCTAGTTCTCTGCTAATGTAATTTAAAAATAATTTATAGCATATTTGGTTGTGTTAAGGCTAAAGGCCCCAAATGCTCTCTCAAATATCCAAGTGCAGCTCCCATTGACTTCACTGGGAGTGGTGCTTGTTCATCTGTAGTCAAAGCTGAGCCATAAGTATTTGTGACAGATAAAGTAATCCAAACTAGCAGTGGTAAAAAAAAAAAAAGAGAAGTGATCAATTACGTGAAAAATATAATTTTAAGAACTTCAAATGTTAGGTAAAACTATGCTTCCTTGCATAAGAAACCGGAGATAATGAAACCAAAGTGAAACCACTACTGTTTTTCTTTGACTAGAACAAACACTGTGACTCCCCGTCATTCATAGCTCCCTTAAAATAGTGTGTACACCAGGATTAGATCCTAGGATAATTTCCTTCCACATCACCCACATAACTTCAGAAGATAATAACACTCCAATCATCTGTTTTAAAGTCCTGGGAGCTACATATTCCAGTAACTTGCTGCATTTATGAGAGTCTTTTTCAGAATCTGGGGAGAGGAGAGTGCAGGATAACTCAGAATAACTGATAAGGAGAATATATGAAGATTATAGTTGGTTACATACTGTTATGACACTGGAAATGGTAATTCACTGACTCTATTCAGCTACAGGAGATGAAAAGAGTGATACCAACCTAAGTAAATCCATCAGAAAAAAAGTGAGCTTGCCTGTTGTCACTGAGGTCAATGCAAGTGGCAAACATTAAGGAAATCTATGGAATTTTTACTCCAGTAGAGTAAAAAGGTAGATTTAGAAGGATTCACTGAGTCCAAGTTATCAAAGTGAATATACTGCAGCCCAGGTAATCATAACATGATTGCAAATAGTCCAAGGACACATTTTTGCCTTTCCAGCAATTATACACAATTAGTGAGGTTTATCGTTTCAGTGTCTCTGTAAAACTTCCTAAAGTGCCTAATAAGAATAGGATGTGCTCTGGGTCTTTAGCATCTACAGAAATCTTCCGTATCATAATAACAAGCAGCAATTGAGATTGCTTCCATCTTTGGCTTGATTAGTCAAGTACTTTGTCAAACCACAGATGCTCTTCTTTCACCTGTTCTTCACTTTGACACATCTCTCAGTGGCTGTGTCAGTGATACTGCTTTTGAGACTGACAGCTGTGAAAAACTGCTTATGTTTCTAGCATCTCTTCGTCTTTGTAAATTTTACTGTGTAAATCTTCAGGAAGTTTGTCAGTTTTAACTGAACAAGTGTTTTATAGCATAGCTTTAAATGCCAGACCTGGATTTTTTTTCTCTGGAGACAAATCCCAACCTGTTTTATTCTTTTTTATTCTTACCCATTCTTGCCTTTTTCTTTTAAAACTAGTGAGGGTGCAAGAGATTTAAATTACTGTGGAAAGTGGCCTAGGATTTCTGTATAAGCACATTTAAAAAGCTGTGATTAGGTGGTCTGATTAAGGATTCTCAACACTTTTTTTCCTATTTATAAAGAAATGTATGTGTGCTTGATACTGTAATTAAACAAAAGGCAAGGACATTGCCCAAAAAATCTTAGAGTCAGGGTTCTGAGCCTGCAACTATGTCCTTGTGAACACATTGATGAAAGGAAAGGTAGTAGTCAGAGACAAAAGGAAAGCCCAGTAGAGGTGTAAAGAAATGGGAAATGGGAAGCATTGTCTCTGTGGATTGCAAGGCATAGTTCGTAAATCAGGTAACTGAGAAGGTTTCCCTTCTCAATGACTCTTGAGCTTTGCTGGTGATCACCACATGGCAAAGTTTTCACGTGTTACATGAGACAGGACTGATTGCATTCTCCACCCAAATGCCATCATTCAAGTGTTATTTCTTTGCATTTTGCTGAGAAGTGGCATGTCACTGCTTCTTCTTTGCTTGGCTCCTCTCTTTTCAGCACAGCCTTCTACATCAGAAAACA